>SNQJ01S0225067.1:0-14725 GCA_010110895.2 Picea sitchensis
AAACACTTCCCAGCAAACTCTTTCACCTGGAAAGAGTTGCTCGCAGGCCTGACAACCTGCCTCTTCAAACCAAAATCACCTCCCTCACCTGGAGAGAGGTTACACACAAGGTAAGCACGAGTTCACAGTGGCCAGTAAGCCACGCGCAGTCCAGCACTGCGTGGCCACAACATCCAACTGGGAAACAAACACGGGCTTCCCAAACAGGCTCAGCAATCACGGATGATCTCACGGCATGATTTCGGAACAAGCTCCACGCACAGGCTAGCTCAGCTTTTCCCCAACAACAAGGATTCTTCCTCTCGAGTTCAACACAGGGTTCCGGTTCAGTAAATGCGCTCACGGGATTTCTCAGAGACAGACACAGACTCACAACTCTGGACAAGAGTGTACATGGTTCCTCAGGACAACACTGGCTTAACTGCTTCAGAGATGAATCCCGGTATTCTGGAAGATGGCATACCAGTTCTACCCTCAGAGGTTCGGGTCAGAATGGAGGAAGATCCCCATCCACGGTTCAGTTCAGGGCTTATATTTGCATGCACCAGGGTCGACACTTGTCACCCTGGGAACTGCATGCATATCACAGCGTGCATCCCCTTTGCACGTTCCCTCCCTTGCCAGGGACTTAGGATAAACATAAATGCACATGTCTCTTTTTAAAATAATATTAGAATATTATTTCCCAGGCTTAAGCCCCCTAGGCTTAGCCCCTAGGCTCATCACTCAGCCCCTTTTCCCACCTTCCAACCCTTAATCCCTTGCCTACTTTGTGGACGCTCGGTCCCCCATCACTCATTCATCGTGGTCGGTCTGCGCTGGCGGTGTTTTTATATTTTATAAATTGATCTACATACATATAAGTACATCAACAGGCTCCTGGTCTTCAACACTTAGGCTCCCTGGCCTAACAAATCACATAAGCCTACAGCTTATACAAAACTTGGCTCACGAGCCTATAGAACACATTTACAATTCTTTGCATATAACATGCTCTGTAACGGGGCTCGGCCTTGGGGACACTACACAAATAATGATGACTCCTCGGAAGACATAGATAACAATTCATATTGTGAAGATAAAGTGAATGAATGAATGCTTATGGCCATAAGAGACCTTGATGATGAATACACAGGAGGTGACATGAATGACGAAGAATCTGTGGTTGATATGGAAGGTGAACTAATCAGTGCTTTAGAAAAGATTGACATGCTCAGACTTAAGAAGAGAAAACAAAAACAATTGTTGATGTAGTTTGAAAAGAATGGTAAAGAACCAAGTGAAGTTTTTTGTTGTTGTTAAAAGTAGAATTAGAAGAAGCAAAGAAAATAGAAGATATTCTAAAACATCAATTAGTAGAGAATAAGGTGAGATGTGAAGCTCTGGAAGAAGAAGTAGTGAAAGCTAGAAAAGAGTTGGAGAAGTTTCAAGCCTTGTATCACCAAAATCTGTCAAGTATCAAAGCCTCAGAAGAACTGAATAGCATCCTGAGTAAACAAAGATCTCCATTGATAAAAACTGGTCTAGGTTATGAAAGTGGTTATAGCAGCAGTCAACCATAAAACAAAGAATCAACTAAGATGATCAAATTTCATGTCAACAAACAATCAAATTATGATCATACTCTGCAAACAAAAGTTAATAAAGATGAGTTGAGTTCTGAACAGGAACAAAGCCAACAAAAGATAAAACAACCAATTTCAAGAGGAAGGACAATATTCAGGTATCAAAATTTGTTCTATGGTGATTGTTATTATTGTTCTAATTTTGGTCATAAAGCCGCAAATTGTGGAATTAAGTTTAGAAGTATGCAGCTAAGGAGGTCACAGAATAAACAATTGTTGCAACATAGAACTAGACAGTCAATGAGTATACAACAACGTACCAATTATTTTGATCCATTGTATAATGAGCCTGAATGTTACATTTGTCATAATTTTGGTCACAAAGCATTAGATTGTCATTTGTAGAATTACAAACTAGATCCAAGAATAAATCCTCAGCTTATAAAGTAATAAGTGTGGGTTATTTCTTTCTATTCAAAGACAAAATGATCCTTGGTATATTGACAGTGGATGTTCCAAACATATGACTGGAGACAAGAGTAAGTTTATGTCTCTAAGTGAAAGAAAATCAGGGAATGTAACTTTTGGAAATGATGCACCCAGAAAAATAAAAGGTAAAAGAATGGTAAATCTAGGTAATGTCAAAGGGAAAGCTCAAAATGTGTTGTTTGTAGATGGTCTGAAACAAAATCTGCTTATGTCAGTCAAGTTTGTGACAGAGGATGTGAAGTTGTTTTCACTTCTAAAGAAAGTAGAATAAAATCTGTGGATTTAGGACAGTTGGTTGCAAAAGGCATAAGAACATAAAACAATGTCTATGTTTTGAAAGAAGAAAAAGAAGAATGCCACTTAAGCAAGTATGATGAAAGTTGGCTATGGCATAGGAGACTTGTACACCTAAATTTTGATCACATAATCAAGCTTAGAAACAGTGGGGCACTAAAATATATTCCAAATATATCAAATCCATATGTTTATGTATGTAAACCTTGCCAAATAGGAAAGCTTACTCAGACACAGTTTAAATCTAAGAACTTTTCATCAACAAAAAAACCTCTTCAGTTAGTACATATGGGTTTATGTGGACCATCAAGGAAGGAAGGTACAGGAAAAGAAAATTACTTCATGTTGATTATTGATGATTATTCTAGACTCACATGGTTGCCTTTCTGAAAGAAAAATCTGAAGCATTTGAAAAATTCAAAGTGTTTAAGGCTCTGACTGAGAATCAAATAGGAAAAATATTGAAGGCAGTAAGGTCTGATAGAGGAGGAGATTTTAGTTCATGGGACTTCAAAGAGTTTTGTGATAAACATGGGATCAAAAGAGAGTATACTATTCCAAGGACTCCACAACAAAATGGAGTAGTTGAGAGGCAGAATAGATCAGTTCAACAGATGGAAAGATCAAAGATGAATGAAATGAATATTGCTCAGACATATTGGGTAGAAGCAATTTATACAGATGTACATATTCTTAACAAAGCTCATCTCAAGCCACACAGTGACAATACTCCTTATGAACTATGGTTTGGAAGACCTGCTTCAATCAATCATTTTAAAGTCTTTGGGAGTAAGTGTTATATCAAGAATAATGATGAAAACCCCTGCAAATATGATGATAGGGCTGATGAAGGTATGTTCTTAAGGTATGCTACAAACAATAAAGGATACATATGCTATAATAAGAGGCTGCATAAATTGGTTAATTGTATTGACACAAAAATTGATGAAGAAATCCCGGTACGAGATGTAAGTAGTGTTGAATCAACCACAAAGGATATAGTTGAAGTTGAAGATGAACAAGTCCAAGAATCAGAAAGAGAAGAATCTGATTCAGATGAAAATACAAATACTTAGTCAAGCTCAAATAAGCAGACAGAAACAAAACCACCTCTCATAATTGTTAGAAAGAATCACCCTGAAAATCAGATAATTGGTGATATGAATAAAGGAGTTCAGACAAGAAGGAAATTGATTAAAGACTTAGAAAAATCTCAGATTGCTTTCCTATCTATGGTTGAACCTAAATTTTTTTATGAAGCCAACAAGCATGACGATTGGATTAGAGATATGAATGAAAAGCTTGACCAGATTGAGAAGAGAAATACTTGGGAGTTTGTTCCTATACTTGCAGATAAGAATGTCGTTGGCTCCAAATGGGTGTTTAAGAATAAAATGAACGAACAAGGACAAATTGTTAGGAATAAAGCCAGATTGGTTTGTAAGGGGTATGTACAAGTTGAAGGAAAAGATTTTGATGAAACTTTTTCACCAGTGGAAAGATTGGAAGCCATCATATTGTTTCTTGCCTATGCATGTCATAAGAACTTTAAAGTATATCATATGGATGTTAAGTCAACATTTCTTAATGGAGACCTAGAAGAAGAAGTATATATAGAGCAACCTGAAGCATTTTCACTGACAGATAATCCTGACTATGTTTGCAAGTTGAAAAAGGCATTATATGGACTGAAACAGGCACCACGAGCTTGGTATTATAGACTGGATAAATTTTTACAGGACATAGGGTTCAACAAAGGTACTGTTGACATTAATCTATACATTAAGTTTGAAGGTAATGATTTATTAGTTGTTTTGGTTTATGTAGATGACATTATTTTTGGATGTACTAATGACCCTGATGTTCAGTGGTTTGCTAATTCTATGCAAACTGAGTTTGAGATGTCCATGATAGGAGAATTGTCATATTTTCTTGGTTTTC
The DNA here is from genome assembly GCA_010110895.2 of Picea sitchensis. Taxonomy (NCBI): domain Eukaryota; kingdom Viridiplantae; phylum Streptophyta; class Pinopsida; order Pinales; family Pinaceae; genus Picea; species Picea sitchensis. Next base: position 4,290 of record SNQJ01S0225067.1, read on the forward strand.
AAATCAATCGGAGTTCTGCGCGATTATTTATCTCTCAAGAAAAGTATTTGAAAGAGATGTTGAAGAATTTTCAGATAGAGGATTCCTCTCCTGTTAGTACACCTATGGTGGTTGGTTGCAAGCTTAGTAAAGATTATATTTCACCTGATGTTGATCAAAGAACATATCGATCAATGATAGGCAGTCTTATGTACATCACATCATCTCATCCTGATATAATGCAAGCTATTGGAAAGGTAGGTCGTTATCAGTCTGCTCCTAAACAAAGTCATTTAGAAGTTGTCAAGAGTCTTACAAGGGAAAAACTCTCTATGGCTAAGGGTAAACCACAACAGATAGGTATGACTGTAGAAATCAACTCAATTCCAACATGTGCTATATAAACTAATGTGCAATACGAGGAAGAAGCCTACCTCGATCAAATCATTTGATGTCGTTCCACTGTTGAGCACTTTGACCCAAAGCTTTACACCTGCAAGAAGTTCTCAACAAACAAGCGATGCAAGTATATAGTGACAATATATAAAATGAGTTAGCACATCAGATAGCACAATCCATTAATAAACATTAAAAACATGCCCATGGATAATAATCATATATTTGCAAGATATCGATAGGATGGGAAAGGAGTATTTCTATTAATAATTGATCAACAAAAGTATCAACATTATAGACTTATGTGTCGGCACGGTTCGAAACCAAGAAACCAAGTTCCTTCCAACTGGGTCTCCACCACTTCAATCCTCCACCAAAGGCAAGCTCATAGAAAAGAGGTAATGAGGTCCTCTCGAAAATAAGGAAAGAGATTGGGGGCTAAACACTGTGTTCAGACTTGAGGGACAAAGGGATGCAGACTCAATATGAAGTAATTTCTCCAAAGTAACTTTGCTCTCAAAGTTGAATGCTTTCTCCTCTTTTTCCATAGCTCAAAATTGTGCTCTTATAGCCTCCAGAATGCGACTAAAAGGCCAAGTCAGAACGTTTCCAGTATATGGAAGGCCAAAGATCAAAGATCTTTTGTTGTGACATGGAAACCCAACCTCATTTTGTATTTTCTAGCACAAATCCCGATATACGCGAGCTGTAGTGGAGTAGCAAGCATATATGCATCTTGCAAAGCAATTAGGGAGCGTATATGTGGAAAAATATATATTTTTGGCTCTGGATTTATAAAAAATGGGTTGATAAGTCTACATAGGGAAATGGAAAAAGGCCCTCTGTGCAAGATAGCAATGGTGAGGCAAATCTTGCTATAACAGATTCACCCTAATGTGTGATATTAGAGGAGTATCTGCGATGACCGAAATACATTATAAATAACCCAGAAGTGGAGTGGTAGAGAACCAGCTGGACGAACTCAATTGCTCATTACATTATGTACTGACGTTGCATACATGGCTACCAAGAATACAATGCAGATCCATGTGGAAAATATACCAACAAGTGTTCATGACCATGAGTAGGAAAGTATAAATGTGGTTACATGCCAATAGTTGTCATAGTCACGAACAAGGCCCAGTGAAACCAGTCTCAAAATCAATCTGAAGATATCTGTATACCATGGAGTACAATCTAATCTCCCATGATCGCTGAAGTCAAATAGGTACTGGTCCAATGAAATGGAAGCAAAAACTTAGGAAAGTTGCGTCCACAAAGTGATGTCTTCAAGTCTTCAATACAATCCGATGGTGTTCCGTCAAAACTCTTCTAGGGTGTCATTATTGCAATTGGATTAAAACATATGGGTGGAGGCATCAGAGCCCTCTCTAGTTCTTTAATTTTGTATTTCAAGGTGGAATTTTCATTCTCCAATTCATCAACATACATTTTAAGGGATTCCCATGTAGCTTCGTGGATCCGCACAATTTTGGAAGGTGGAATCCCATTGAGATCAAATTCTGAACTAGATTTTCCTTGAACTTTTTTGTTTTCTTAATAACTTTTTCAAGGACCAATTTCTTTGTACTCTTGTCGAACAAAGCACTATGCAAATTCAATGATTCTTCTTCAAAGAAGATCGGTTCCTGTGTCGCCAATTCTGTTGCAACTTCTCTACTTTTGTGAACTCTTTGTTCTTTGTCATGGAATTCTATATCCTCGATGTTTACATCCAATTCCATGTCTTCAAGAAAAAAATTCTCTTTGGGTGAGACCCCGTTTACTCCTTGCTGATTTTTTTTCATTTTTCTCTTACTGGTCGTTGGAAGCTTGTGGGGTGTTGATCAAAAAAATCGATCACCTAGATTTTCCTCTCTTGGAATAACAAAAAAAAAATCATATGAAAAGAAGAAAAATTTGAAAGATTATCAATTTATTGTGTATCCCTGGGTATCAAATTTGTCATATATTTTTTATATTAAAAATCTAAATCTGTATGCTCAAGATATCTAGGTTTTTGTTCAATTTCTCAGAGAGTGTTTTTCCATGAGAAACACAGTTAAGTTTTATCGGAACTAAGATTTACTTCGAACCTCGATTAGATTCTTGGAACCACACTTAGTCTTATTTTCTTGGTTCTTCATGCCATACTTAGTCTCATATTCTTTGCTAGATCACTCACCCCATTTCCCTTAGTCGTATTTCTCATTTGGTGCGAACTTCCTCACCCGTTCTCCATACATCTCTAGGTCCACAAGTCTGCAGTCCCACGTTCTACAGAATGACTCTCTCACTTATGTGACCCACATAATGGTTGTGTCCCATACTTAGCCATTTTTCCTTCTTTCCACTCTACTCTCCCTCCTCATTATCCTTCTTTCCACTCTACTCTCCCTTCTCACTATCCTCCACATTTAACCATTTCCAAACTTAACCCATTTTCATACTTAGCCTATTTTCATTTTCATTATACATTTAGTTAATTTTCATAATACCCACCACTTAGTCATTTTCATAATTCATTTCCACATTATTTCCATAATTCATTTTCATTTTCCATTTTCCATTTACCATTTTACTTTTCCTACTTCCAACTTCCATTTTCTATATTTTCACAATTTCTACGCTCATTTCCATAATTCATTTCCATTTTCCCATAATTCATTTCCATTTTATAGTTCATTCTCATAATTCATTCCATTATTATTTTCCCAGATTTCATATTCCATTTCCATTTTCTTATTTTCACGTACCATCTTTCACATAATTCCATTATATACTTCCCCAACACTTACCATGTTTTACTCTTCCAATACTTATCCAAATTCAAGCAATGTAGATGCGAAGCTACATACCATCCCTCAACTCTTTCTTAGGTCTCTAGGTTCCATCCCTCAACTCTTTCTTAGGTCTCCAGGTCCACAGGTCCGCATTCACGTTTCACCTTTTTTCATACTTAGCCATATTTCTCATTTCGGAGTGGACCTCCTTACTCTTCCTCATATCCATGTTCGTGGTCCACCATGTTCATAGGTCTCATCCGCACGTCCGCATTCACTAATATGCACTTTCCATTTCCCTTTTTCACTTCATACTTAGTCATTTTTACCATTTTCTATCCCCTCACCTACCTCCTTTACCTCTGCATTCTCGTAACTCCACAAACCCTACATTTATTTTTTTAATATTATTTCCTATCCTAAGTTTCTTCCCCCTTTTCATGGACCTACCATACTAGGACATGTGGTGGTGACATGGACATATCCTCAAATGGCATGTGTCAGTCAGGTGTACCAATACCATAATGACATGTGGCGGTAACATGGACTAACCCATAGGTGACACATGGTGATGACATGGGTGTTGACCAAACTATGACTGTGCTATGACTAGATGCTAACTGGGTCAACAAAACTTTATTAATTCATGAAATTTTCCTAAGGCACGAGAGCTACACCAAAGTCTTTATAGTTTTCTTTGTTCCACATGAGTACCATGGTAAACGTTTCATTATAAACACTTAAAAAATATTGACCAAAATGCATGTGGGATATCATTTTAAAGGAAAAATTTGAAATTTTAATGGAGTCGTAGAAATTAGATCAAGGGATAAGATTAACCTGTGAGTTAAATGAACGACTATTGAGCGACGAATTTTTAGAAGCCATAACTCAAGATCCATGTGTCCATTTGGGGAAAAATTTACCTTGTTGGAAAGGTAATTTGACGAGGAAGATATTGAAACATGTTTCAAGAGATGGAATTGGACACATTTTTTTCATAAATTGAAGGAACAATCAACAACATTTTTTATGTCTTGATGATAAATCTGTTTGACAACTCAACTTCACGAGCTCGTATCTTGAGATCCACGAATCGAAATTGCGCCCAGGAGGACTCGTTGGAAATATGAGAGGATGAAGATTGCATCTGGAATGTGTCCCATGGATAAATGACAAATAAATTACTTGGAAAATCAAAACATTGTTCGTTTTTATTAAGATAGTCAAATTGAAAATTTGAAAATAAAGTTTATTAAAGGAATAAGTGGGCCCTACTTGGACGCACGAATTTCACTAACACAAGTAATTAATGAGAATCCAATGAAACATTAATTAAAGGTGTTTTACTCCAAAAATGAATCAGGTGCATTTTTAGAAAGGAAAACCCTAACTACTTCAAGAAACAATTAGAGAAGTTATGCCACCTCAACCACAACATGTACCTATAAAGGAGCGAGTTGCAAGCAAGTGAAGGTTACAATATTTTTTCCATCACAGTGAGTCAAACATTAACTCTACAATTTCAGTTTTTCTTCTGTCCATTTCTACTATAATCATTTATCATCTTTCCTTTGTCTTCTCGTTATTCTGTGGGATTCATGATTATTCTTGGTTGTCCTTCTCTTATCTTCCAGGTCTTTTCATTCTATGGTCTGCAGGAGCCCAATCCAAGTCCTCTTCGAAGGGTGAATGCATTTTATTTTCTTTAAAAACATTTACCTTTGTATTAAAAGATTCATTATTATTTTTTAGACTCCAAAAGAGCTACTTAGGATATTACAATACTGTATTCTCAAAGAATTTAATCAGAAGCTTGAGTTACCCAATGTTTTATCTATCATTATATTTTTTGTGCTTTATGGAATGGAAATTTAAAGCTCTATCTTACTTGTAGTCCAATTTTTATTCTCTCTATTTTTGGTATTGTTAAATGCTCTAATGAATGTTGTGATGGATATATCAATTCTATATATTCTATATGCATCTTAATATATTCACATTGTAAATATTATACATATGAGTTTATTTTAAAACACCTGGTCCCAAATCTCAGGTTCTGTTTTCCTTGAATGTGAATGTAAATACAAATTTTGGTCCTTCTTAGAATTTATTTTGTTTCATTTTATTTTCTTGGAACCATAAGAACAAGAGGAGTACCACCTCTCTAAAATTGCAGGGGGATTTATATCCTCGTGAGGTTGACCTTAAGACCATAACACAATCTTTTAGATCAACATGGGATATCTCCATACTTTCCTTAGGAGAGTTATGATCGCCTCCATCATCATAGTTTTCAGTTGAAGATTTATTTTTCTCTTGAGCTGGAAGTTGAGGGTTTTTCTTTGGTAGGTCGCTTCTTTGAGAAATATTTGGAGATTGAGTACTCCTTTCATTTACAACTCTTCCATGATGTCGATGTTGTTCAGTGGTGCTAACAATAGTTTCAATGTATTCGATAGGAAATTCTTGAGGGTCTTGGCTATTGCCTTCCTCCTCTCCGAATAGAAAAGTATTTTCATATGAGACATTGTAACCCACATGCATCATGTGGTTCATGAATAATTGGTTAGGGTGGAACCCTTTAATTTTATCTGCCACCTTTAAATTATATTGATCATAATGAACTGAATATTCATCAACGTTTGTTGCATTCTTCAATGTTATTTCACCAATTCTCAACGTACCTTGATGGACAACAATTACAGAGATTTTCCTCGTACACAGATTTTTCTCATCTAGACGTTCAATGAAGTCCATCGTTGATCACTTGACTCAAAGCAATACACCTGCAAGTTCTCCTCAACAACCAAGAAATGCAAGCATATGGTGATAATATATAATGTTAGCACATTCAATAGCATATTTCATCAACATGCATAACAAATACACCCATGGAATAACAATTCAAATATTTGCAAGATATTAGATGGACGAGAAAAGAGTATTTATATTAAAATGTAATCAACATAAGTGAATGAATTACAAACTTCTGCATCGGCACGGTTCGGAACCGAGACACTAAGTCCCTTCTAGTTGGGCCTCCACCAAAGGCAAGCTCATATAAGAGAGACAATGAGGTTCTCAATCATGTAGGGAAGATCTTGGGGGTTGGACAATGTGTTCAGACTTAAAAGGACAAAGGGATGCAAACTCAATATAAAGTGAATAATTTCTCCAGAGTAACTTTGCTCTCAAAGTTGAATTCTTCTCCTCTTTTCCATAGCTCAAATTTGGCCCATTTGTAGCCTTCAAGTGGAATTGAAGGGTCGAGTCGGAACGTTTCTAGTATATGGAAGGTCAAGGATAATGGATCTCGTGACGTGACATGGAAACCCGACACCATTTTTTAATTTTGGGCACAAATCTCGATGTACGTGGGATGTAGTGATGCAACATGCGTATACGCATGTTGTACTATAGGTAGGGCGTGTTTATGTGGAAAAATAATATTATTAGCTCTGGGATTTGCGAAAAGGGACTTCAAGTCTGCATAGGGAAATGGGAAAAAGGCCTTCTGTGCAAGTTTGCATAGGGTGAGGAAAATCTTCCTATAACATATTCCCTCTAATGTGTGAGGTCAGAGGAGTATCTGCAATGGCCGAAATACATTATAAGACGTAGAAGTCGAGTAGTGGGGACCCAACTAGAAGAACTAGTTGCTCATTACAATCTATACTGACTTTTCACACATGGTTGCCAATTTGAATTACACTGCAAATCCATGTGAAGATATACCAAACAGTTTTCCATGGCCATGAATAGGTAATACAAAGGTGGTTGCATGCCAAAGGTTGTCATAGTCATGAACAAGGCTCGGTCAAACCAATATCAAAATCAATCTAAAGATATCTATATACAATGGAGTACAATCTGATCTCCCATGATCACTGAAGTCACATAGGTATTGGTCCAATGAAAGGTAGCAACAACTCATGAAAGTTGCGACTATAAACTAATGTCTTCAAGTCTTCTACACAATTCTCCAAAGGTGCAAGTCTACATTGTGTGAATAAAGGAGTTGATATCAAACATAATGAGACTTCGTTTGATTATCGATCATTAAGGTATATTGTTAACAAAGGCGAGACAACCTACTGATAATGAAAGTAGGTATCAAGGCACCAAGTACATTCTTACAAGTGTGAATAGAGGTGTCAGGGTATAACACTCGAAGAATCCATCGATCAAGAGACATTGATGTATTCCCAATTGTCAATGGCGAGAGAACCTTCCACTAATGAATGTAATCCTCTAGGTACTCATAGGACTCTAGGTCTCATCTCTAGAATAGATGAGCTGAATTCGATGGAAGGAGACCCACTGAAAGGAGAGAATTAAGGGATCTCTCATCATTCAACATGAGGTACAAAGCATGAGCTTGATGATTTGGAGGAAATCAGACGAAGAACATGCTCATGAGCCAACAACCTTGTGCGTCCTTCGTGTGTGCCAGATGAAAGCGATACATGAAAAAGACCCTCTGAATAACAACCAATAAGGAAAATTGTTGACAAAGGCGAGGAAACCACCAATAGGGCTAATGACATCCAAGACACTACATGAATCCTAACATGTGAATAGATGTCTTGTCGTCAAACACAAGGGAAACCACCCAGTCAACGACTAATGATGAAATGTCGATTGTTGGGTTCAAGGTTGCCTACCAAAGAGGAAAGTAGGACTAGGGTGCGCAATAGGACTACAACTTCATGTGTATCTGAGACACATTGAGGGTATGGCCGACATGCAAAGTCAAGAGTTCTGAGGAATGGCTGACATAGGTTGATAGACATCCTTTGAACAAGAGCATGAGACATATGGAAGACTCTAGCAGCATAGACTCAATGATGAAACTTTGAGATGCAAGAGGCATCAATCAAACTCTCCATAGGGACTGGAAGAGTAACCAGTTGAGGGAGTAAACTCTCTATAACGAGCTCAGCTTCCTAAGGTTATGCTAAACCCAAAATTTTGATGACAAGTGGACTCAAAAAGTTTGTGCTATGTTCAAAGGCGACATGACTGCTGCCAATATAAGCTAATATTCCCTACCCACCCATCTTTTTTTGTTTTTTGTTCATAGTCAAATGACTGCTATGATACAGAGGAGGAAATGAGTGCCGCAAGTAAGAAAAACTAGTTCCAGCAGTGGAACATACCTATGCTCAATGCAAGGAGGTGCATGTGGGAGATGGACACTTAGGGGAATGTTTCCTCCTAGGTATGGGGTGTCAAGCTGCAAAGGATATAAACAAGTTTATGCTTGGTTGATGATGCAAATTGCTCAGGTGAGAGGCTTATAACGCAAAAGCGAGAACCCACAATAGGCTCAATACTGCAAGCAAGAGAATGAGATGCAATTACAACTTAACGCCAAAAAATGTCATTTTCCATAATCTTAGTCTACTTGGTTTGAAAAATGGATAAAATTTCACCAAATAGACTGTTGATTATTTGGGTTGGTTTTCATTGATGTCAACCCTTGAAGAAATTCTGGTGGCGAATTCTGGTAGCACAAAGGTTTGGGTAATGAACCCAAGTGTGTTTGATGTATAATGGTATGAGTTTTAATATATTTGAAGGTAAGACTATTCTGGATGGATAGTACATTTTATTCCATTTTCGGTGGTATGTGGAACGCCACATAACTCCTCACGGTTAGAGAGTTATGGCCATGTGAAGTTGGAGAACTCTCATGAGTCATCTAGAAACCCCAAAAGGTCAAAGTAGTCAAAGTGGTTGCAAAGAAGAAATTATTTAAATAATAAAGTGAAGTGATGAGTGAACTATAAGTCAAAGTGGATCCAAAAGAAATTATTTAAATAATAAAGTTAATGGAGAAATTACTAAGTGGACAAGTGGTTAGAAGTGGGTTAGCCCTAAAATAAGGAAAGTTGTTTAAGAGATTTTAGAAGGTAAATAATAAAGTGAAGTGATGAGAGTACTATAAGTCAAAGTGGATACAAAATAAATTATTTAAATAATAAAGTTAATGGAGAAATTACTAACTGGACAAGTGGTTAGAAGTGGGTTAACCCTAAAATAAGGAAAGTGGGTTAAAAGGTAACCCCTTGAGGAAGCTACATGAAAGTATAAATAAGAGACACGACTCTCTCATTTTAATCATGTTTGAGAATATTGAATATATAAAACTGACTGAGGTAACCAAAGGATATCCAAGCCGAATTTCAGAGGGAAGGTGAAGTAAAGAAGACCGAAATTCAAGGGAGGATAAATTCTTTTGATGATGCTTTCTAAGGTATGTTATTGACAAGTCATCTCACCATTTTCGCAATAACTTTTTTTCTAGAATGATTCAGACCATGAAATTGGGAGGTCGTTGAGGAAACATATCCAAGTAGATGTGATAAAAATTTAAGCTGGTGGGTCGTTGTATTTTTGGAGTTACACTCCATGGAAAATAGTGTTTGTGGCTAGTCCTAAAACTAGTCTAAAATAGGTGTTTTGGGTAAAAACGTCATAACTTCTTCATAACAGATCCAATTCAGTAAGACCAAATGTATTGGTTAGAGAATATTCTGTAGTATTCTTTGTACCATTTTCGAATCCATACAACAAATATTCCATGCGAGGCATGCTCTACAAGTTCGCTCTTTAGAATAAACCAGAATTCAACAATGTATGCCATTTTTGCTATAACTCATTTTCTAAGAGGTTCCAAGTAGTGAAACCTGGAGGAATTGCATAAAAGACACAAAAGAACAATGTGTATTATTTTCAGATCTTTATTCATTACAAGTGCATAGTTATGATTATTTCAAGTTTTTTTTTTTTTTTGTAAATAAACTGGTGGTGCCTGCTATATTATCAGAAAACTAGGATGTACAGTAGTGTGGGGTAACGCCAGCTGTCCTGCCTGAGTAGGAAACCAAGACAGCTGGGTTCCGGATGTCTTATACCAATTATTTAACAAAACTTCCATTGCCCACCCTGCCCGAGGGAAACCAGGGTGGCAATGCCAATTAGTCTTTAAAAGAGTGTGCATAACTAACATACGAGAGTGCTATATGACTACTGGAGTGAAATGACATAACAGAAAATTCTAACCAGACCCGGGTTTCGCTCGCTTGTAGGCCGCTCGGCGCCAACCTGCCGGGATCCAGAACTCCTGTGCGCAGGTGGGACATTGCTTCTTGGGCGCAGTTGTCGAGAGTGCCCCAAAGAGCATGTCGATTCTTTGATCCATCCTCACCACTCGAAAGTGCAGGTCGTCGAGCATGCTGCGCAGCTTGAAGACTAACGGTAAGTGCCAAA
>SNQJ01S0225069.1:0-14725 GCA_010110895.2 Picea sitchensis
CCCCTTCATTCTTATGAATGGGTATGTTTATAAATTCGGATCAAATCATGTACTGATAAGGTGTGCTTTGGAGCATGAAAGGGATGCTATAATCGATGAAGGAGATGTTTGTCCTATGGGTAAACATTTTCAAGCCAAAACGACTATAAGGAAAATTCTCCAGGAAGGCCTATGGTGTCCCAAACTACACAAATATTATCGGGAAAGGAACAACATACACAATAAATTTCAAAGAATGGGCCTAAATTCTTTGGAAAGATGAAATGCCCCTAAATTCAATAAACCTTAGTTTCCATTTGAAATATGGGTAATCGACTTCATCGGTCCATTCCAAAAATGGAAAAATAAGTGCTACGAAGCTATATTATAATTGTGGTAGAGTATCTAACTAAATGGGTTGAAGAATAACTAGTCGACACATGTACCAAAGAAGTGGAAACAAATTTATCTATGAAAACATAATAACCAAATTTGGATTCCCATTGACATTAATAAGTGACCAAGGAATACTCTTCCTGAATGACACCATAAAATTATTGTTAGAAAAGTTATTGATTTATCACTAAAAGACATCACCTTATAATCCAAAATCAAATGGAGCAATCAATTCATTTAACAAAACATTGCATAAAAGGATAAAAAATTAAGCAGGATTGACAGGGATGACTGGGATGATAAAGTACCAATTGTCTTATGGACATGTTAAACTTCCTACAAGCGGTCGATTGGAAAAACCCCATTCAAATTGGTTTATGGTCAAGAATTTGTGGTGCCATTACATTTTTGGATGAATGTAGAATGTGTAGGTTCATCCCTTCACTATAATCTTAGCATGAAAAACAAGAAAGAATACATCAATTGAAAAATATTGAAGAACACAGAATAACAACGCTTAGCCACTAAGAAGTACAAAGACAACAACAAAATTCATGGCATGATCAACATCTCTAAAAAAGAGATACAAGTATTGGCGACCTAGTATTAATTAAGGATAGAAAGATCAAAGGAATTCCAAGGAAACTATAAACCACATTGTTGGTACCCTTTGTAGTCAAATATATTTGACCAACTAGAGTAGTTAAACTATGAACACTTCAAGGGAAACTTCTCAACAGACAAAGTCGTCAATGGTGCCTGACTAAAAAAATACCACCCATGAAAAAAAAAAAATTCATTGGTCAAAATTTCCCCTCGAAGCACCAATGGATGGGGATTAGACTAAAAACCACTCTATGGAAATCTAGTCCTTGAAAAGGAGGAAAAGGAGAAAAACCCCAATAATATAATCGTTTATGGAAGAATCAAGTAAGAAACCATCATAGAATGCAAATTTATTTGGTGAAGCTGTAATTGAATGGGACCGATAATAAAATACAAATCCTACAACTCTTGGATGACTCAAAAGTCAAAGAATGGAAAATTGATGTAGAGGGATATCATGTGAACACCAGTCGACAAAGCTACCATAGAATATAGTTGAAAATGCATCCAAAATACCTCAAAAAAATCTTGGACAAACGTGCAAGGGACAAATCAATAAAATCAAGTGAGTAAGCAAAATACAAATCAAGTGAGAGAGGAAAGGATAAATCAAGTGACGAAGTAAATGACCAATCAAGCAAGTGAGTAAATGAGAAATCAAGCGAGCAAGCAAAGGGTAAAACTAACAATATCCAACATTTCGACCACAACTAAAAAATCAACCACACCATCAAAATCGACCATGAAGGACGAATCGACCTAGCCAACCAAATTGACTGATTGGATACATAAATTAGGGTAGTCGAACAATATCACCAAAGTGCACATGAAAAACCCATCGGTAAGGAATAAAACTCACATTAAAGACACTTAATCCACACAATTAATGCAGAAATCCATTGAAATTTCATTTTCCCACATGACCATGCCAAATCCCACCCAAAATATACTATAAATATAGCTCCAAATTGCCAATCACCACCACCCCACCAGTAAGTCCTACCATCACCAAAGAAACAATGGAATGATAACAGCTTAACCTTCATCCAAAAGCACCCAGCCACAGCAGCCAAGTTCAATCTATTTCAACCATGTTCTTGGAATACAAAGTCAGACTTAGTGATGTTATTGAACCACACACTATAAATAACTAACAAAGAAAAAATGCAATAGAATTGGAAATATGAATTAATAATATTCAGTAGGGCGGATGGTATGAAATATACTAGAAAATAATTGATGACCCCACCAATTTGGGATGGTCGTGGGGAAATAGAAGAAATAAACCCTAATGATGGAAAAATCCCAAATAAAATCTTATATGAGTGCTCCTCAAATATCATACTTTCAGGGATGGAAAGAAGAAGCAACAAAAATTATAGTAATTAGATACCATCAGGGTATGTTATGGCACAACTAACCACTCATAATTACAAGAGGACTGATATACCAGATCATAGGGCTACCTAATAAAGGAGAATCATTACTGAAAACCATAGACCCCGCAGCTTGGATACAAAAAGTCATAGGGTCGACCATGGAAAAAATTCAAAGGGCCTAGTAATCATCCAAGTCAAAGAGCTTCATATCAAGTGGGATTGCATCATTGTATCCCTATGCTTGACACCGACTAGAAGGGAATACTATGTGAAATTGAAAAATGACATTGAGACACACCACGATCGACGCACGAATGATATTTTCATCAAATTCTCAATACATGTTTCAAGAATGGGTGAAAATAATTAAGAATATAATCCATCGATGGAGAGTTCCCAAAAATAGAAGAAGACGATTACCACTAATGGTCCACATGCAACTGGGTCTCAACTTCACCAAAGTGTTATATGAACATGGATAGACTAAGGAAAAACCAAAGGAAATTCCATATCAACTAACTATCCAACAAATTTTTCTAGATATTGAAAAAACTACAAACACTATCACACCCATTATGCCACTTGTCGCAAAAGTCATCATTGACATCATCAAACTGCTAGAATATGGGGAAATTGAGGAAGAAAAATAACCTTATTTGTACACAATTCCATTTTATATTGATGAGGGTACTTGATCCAGGTGGATATCGTGGCCACACACCTTTCCAACTATCTCAAAACAATTCTTTTGGCAATTTTGGTGATTTACTATTTTTAGCAGATTTTCGGTTCCTAAAATTCTTAGGCCATTTTGAGGGGCCTAAATGCTGGTTTTTAGGATAGATATTCTCAATGATAGCCAAATATTTTGATTGATATTCCTAAATGAATATCCTCAATTTATACCTTTCCAATGAGCTATTGTGCTCCCCAAACAGATCAGATACAAAGTTATGCCCCCGGAAGTTAATACAACAAACTACCCAAAAACGGGGTCCAAAAAACTACTGGATTTTCATCTTCAAGTTAGGGTTTTATTTTTATTTATGATAAAAAGGCCTTTTGGATCTCTCATTCTAAAATCATATTCTTTTGAAGGAGCGCAACCATCACATATCTCTAGATAAGATGCCACCATTCTACGTAGTCTTTCACTGTATTTTTACTGCACATTTTCACTCATTAATAGAAATTGTATTACTATATCTCCTCAGAGTTTATGGTTGCATCTCTCATACACTTATGTTATATTATTGCATATCCGAGATATCTCTTTATATTTATTTATTATATCTCCTCTCATTTCATGTTGAAAATAACTCGGATCAAGTGGTATTAGGAGCAAAGCCATCGTTGATCATTTTTCAGCTGGTAATGTCCCCTAATTTCCAGGGTACGAAAGTATGTGTTGGCTAATGATCTGTCTCTTGAATATAATCACTTCCCACGCCAAGAAAGCTCCATGTCGAAGAAAATAAAATGACGGCAGATGATTTCATCAACTGCTGTTTGAGAAATCTCTTCAATGCTAGAATGTAGAGGGCTGAAATGATGGAGAATTTTTCCACATCCTTCAATGCTCATCGATAAAAATAAAAAGGGCCTCATCAAACAATCACTTTGTAAGCACCTCTCCTTCAAGGTACATGTTAATTTTGATATTCCCATATTTGAAGGTCGATAGATGTTACCCTAGAAAAATGATTAAATATGTTAGAAGGTTATTTCTTCGTTCATAATTTTCCTCGACAAGGAAAAGATCACCTTCTCAATCCTTAAATCTCTCCCATGCTCCAACATTGTTGGGAAAATTATCGGGAGCAAAGTTCCACATAGGAGTATGGAATATATGGGGTTGAGTCTACTTGGGATTTTTTGTGGATGTAAAGGAACAATATTACCTTGTTGGAAACTATGAGGACCAATACATGAGATGGACCACACTACTTAAAAGAGAGGTGAGCCAAGGCTCCGTGAGTTCACCAATACCTTCCATACCTTTATGCACTAAGATGGGTACCAAAGACTCTCAGCAACATTTGGTTCGGAATACCACTGGCTCTACATAGATACATCCCTAACCGAATGGATTTTTTTACACCTCATCCTTCTACAGCGATCGATATGTCAGTTCAAAATTGAGCATAAATTTAGATACCAAAACAAACGAGATTCGATCTGAAAATCCACAACAACAAAAGTATGAGAAAGACAACACTAACAAATAGCTTCTTGAAAACCATTCTAAGCCACAGAAAAATAAGGGCAATGGAAAGATGTTAGCATACCAAAATGGTGCAATTTCTTCAAAATAATTGCCACAACACCGATGAATGTCGCTCAAAACAATCATTGGTGGTCAGATCAAATATATATCAACTGATTCAAAATCCCATTCTTAAAATACTGGTAAAATACAGATCATCAACGATCTCATTGCTACTGTCCTGGCCACAACAATTCAACCAAGAACCAACATATCCTGAAGAAGAGGGGAGTGCCTTTCATTCTCACAAATGTAAGTGAAGGGGACTCCACTACATTTTATTGTTGATAGTGGAAGCCATAAGCACCTCATCTTAGTAGAGGTTGTCAAACGCTTGGGATTGTCGACAACACCACACCCGCATCCATACAACACGGGTGGTTTCTTCGGACAAGATTCATGTCGTACCTAATAGTGTCGATTGTCATACAACATCTATCCCTTCAAGGATGAGGTATTAGCGTGATGTTTCCCAATCGATGTTCCATGGATGTTTCTCTTTGGGCCAACCATATAATGTGCGGAAGTTTGCGTGTTTTAAGAGTCTCAAACCCCACGCTAGTCATTGTTTCTCCTGGGGTCATCTCTCTGCATCACCAAAGGTAGTTCCAATCCACTGCTCCACCTAAACAAGGCCGCAAGGTAGTATCTCATAGCAATTACAAAATTCAGCTTCTTCACAATTTGTTCAAAAGGTGAACATAAGGATTAACAGAACCACTACAGCCTCGACCAAGCACCTTCTATCCAATGGTTAAAAGGTCGACAAGATTGCAAAAGTGTAAATATCTCTTTTCACATAGACATCTCATGTATCCAAACTGCTAAAAATTTCCAAACCTTCCACCACATGTTTGTGACAACCTTCAACAAGCTAAGAAATGCAACTTCTCCAACAAGGGAAGCAAATCATCAAGATGCGTGATTCAATAAACACTTTTCCCTCTCCCCCTGTGAACTCAACGCAATGGGAAAAATTTCTTCCTAAGGAGGGAGGATTGATCCCGTGGATATCAGTACACCCACCTTTCCACCTAGCTCAAAACAATTTTTTGACAATTTTGGTAATTTACTATTTTTAGCGCTTTTAACTTCCATGGCCATTTTGAGGGTCAGGCCTAATTGAAGGTTTTTCAGATAAAGCTTCTCAATGATAAAGGCTCTGATTGAGCCCCTAAATGAATCTCCCTTGATGATACCCAATCCGCCCAGCTATCATTCCCTAAATGGAGATCGTATTCCAAAGGTACGCCCCCCGAAAGCTGATACACCAAACTACCCAAAAACGAGGTCCACAAAATTGTTGGCTTTTCATCTAAAGGTTAGGTTTTTATTTTATTTATGATAAATATGCCTTTGGATCCTCATTTTAAAATCATCTTCTTGCAAAGGAGCGAACTGTCACATCTCTTCTTAGAGATAAGCCACACCATTCTAGCCAGTCTTTCACTGTGTATTTTTATACTTCCGTACATTTTCTCATTAATATAAATTGTATTACTATATCTCTGTATTTATGGTTGCATGTCTGATACATTCATGTTATATTTTTGGATATCTGATATATCTATGTATATTTATTTATTATATCTTCGCCTCATTTGGTGCCGAAAATAATCCGGATCAATGGTATAAAAGCAGTCATTTGACCATTTTTCGCTGCATGTCCTCGACGAGGTCCGAAAGTATAGAAAGTTGGGTATAGATATTGTATCTCTTGAATAAAATCGCCCTCACATTTCCAAGAAACCATCCATGGCGGAATAAAATAAAAAAAATGGAGCAGACGATACTATCAATATGTTGCTTTGAGTAGGCTCTCATGCATGTAGGGACGAAATGATCAATAATTTTTCCCACATCATTCAACTCTTACTAATAGCAATAGGTGCATATTCATCAAATAGACACTTCTTGTGCTAATCTCTCATTTCAAGGTACAGGTTAGTTTTGGTATTCCCGTATTTGAAGGTCGATAGATGCGGATGCCCTAGAAAAATGGTTAAATCTATTAGAAGGTTATTTCCTGTTCACAATTTTTCCGACAAGGGAAAAAAATATCACATTCACACTCCTCAAATATCTCCCCATGTCAAACATTGGTGGAAATTACTAGAGAAAATTTCCACAAAGGACTGGAATATATGGGGTCGAGCCCATTTGGGATTTTTTTGTGGATGCAAGAAAGGAACAATATTACCCTATTGAACCGGTGGAGGACTAATACATGAGATGGACCACCCTAAGCCAAGAGAGGCTACAATGCATGAGTTCATTAATACCTTCCATACCTTGTGCACCACAAGCTAGGTATCAAAGACCTCGAACGACATTTTGTTCTGAAATACAGGCTCAGACGATGAATAAACCGGAATGGATTTTCTCTCGATACATCTAATCACTGTCATGTGATCGACATGATGTTAAAATCAAGAAGAAATTTAGGCACCAAAAACAAACGGGAGTTTAGATCTACAAATCCCACGAAAACCAAAGTATGAGAAAGACGAACCTAACAAACAACTTCCCGAAAACCAGCCTAAGCCATGAGAAAATAAGGGTCACAGGAAGATGAATAAGCACATGAGAAAATGGTGTGATTTCCATAAAATCCCCAAGCAAAACGATGAATGTCAGCCAAAATAGCCATTGGTGGTCGAGATGAAAGATAAGGAGGATGAACCCTGATTCATAATATAATTTTGAAAATACTAGCAAAATATAGATCATCGACCGATCTAGGTGGATATCAATGTCCAACCACCTTTTCCAACTGGTCAAAATAGTTTTTGGCAATTTTGGCACTTACCATTTTAGCGCTTTCACTTTCCTGACCATTTTGAGGGCCTAAATGAAGGGTTTTCGAATGTCCCAAATAATTATAGTCAAAGGAATAATTCATTGAGGCCCAAAATGAATCTCCTCAATTATATTCCTTTCCAATGGGCTATCATACTTAAATGATCGTGATGCAAAAAGTTACAACCCGAGTAGAAGTTAATGTACTAACTTACCCAAACAGGGCCCACATGACTTTTGGTGCTTCATCTCCTAGGGTTGTGGTTTTGGATGTATAGGATTTTGAAATTCATATTTGATGTAAAATTCCTAGGATTCTCATTTTAATCATCTTCTGGCTAATGAGCACAACCTTCACATCTCTTTCTCGTGAGATAAGCCACCACCATTCCAACAAGCTTGCTCACAGATTTTACAGCTTCATCTTATTTCATTATTGAATAGGAAAACAATTTTATCAGATCTCTCATATTTTGTGTTAAGAATATATTAATTGCATTCATTTCATTCTACTCATAAAATCCAAGTCATTGACGCATACCCCACTGCCATTGTCACAACTGAAACACCAAACTGTGAAGAACCAATAAATCTTGAAGAGGGGGAGTGCCTTTTTCATTCAATAGTCCAGGTGAAGGGGACCCCATTGTTTTATTGTTGATAGCGGAAGCCTTAAGAATCTCATCTCAGCAGAGGTCACAAACTGGTATTGTCGACAACACCACACCTCGCAGATCCATACAACATCGGTGGCTTCTGCCGTGGACAAGATCTACGTCGCCCAAAGTGTCGATTGTCATATGGAATCCAACCCTTCAAGGATGAGGTATTAATGTGGATGTTCCCCACCGGATATATGATGTTCCCTAGGGCCAACCATATATGTGGAAGTGTCGTTTTATTTATGTTCCTAATTCCCCACAGTTGTCATTGTTTCTCTAGGGTCATCTCTTACGTAATACTAGAGGTAGTTCTCGACCACTGCTCCACCAAGAGCCAAGGTAGTATCTCATACTACAAAATTTAGCTTCTTCACACCCATTCAAAAGGTGAACAAATGATACCACAACCACTACAACCTTGACCTAAGCACCTTCTATCCAATAGAAGTAGGTCGACAAGATTCTAGAAAAGTGTAAATATTCCTTCGCACACAGGAATATCATGTATTTAATTTGTTAAAAGGGCTCCAACCCTTCCAGCGACATGTTGGTGACAACCTTCAACAAGATAAGAAACACAACTTTTCCAGCAAGACAAGCAACTCACAAAGATGCAAATTCAACAAACGCTTCCTCCCCTGAACTCAATGTAATGGAGACCATTGGTTCCTATGATAGGATTTTATC
This sequence comes from Picea sitchensis, assembly GCA_010110895.2. Taxonomy (NCBI): domain Eukaryota; kingdom Viridiplantae; phylum Streptophyta; class Pinopsida; order Pinales; family Pinaceae; genus Picea; species Picea sitchensis. Next base: position 8,775 of record SNQJ01S0225069.1, read on the forward strand.
CAGTGGATATCGGACACCCACCTTTTCCAACCGCTCAAAACAATTTTCTATCAATTTTGGTAATTTACTATTTTTATTAGTTTTTAACTCCGGGCCATTTTGAGGGCCTAAATGGTTTTTCGGGATCGAGCTTCTAAATGATAGCTAAACGCCCGATTGGGCCCTCAAAATGGATATCCTTGACTATACCTTTCCATTGAGATATCTTGCATCCCAAACAAAGATCAGATGCCAAAGTTATGTTCCTAGGAAGTTGATATTAATTAAACTACCAAAATGGGTCCAAAACCGCTATTTTCATCTTCTGGGGTTAGCGGTTTTGATTTAATTTATGACAAAAAGGCCTTTGAGCCTCATTGTAAAGTCATTTTCTTGCGAGCCGATTCGCCACATATCTTCTCGTAGATAAGATGCCACCATTCTAGCCGGTAGTCTTTCACTCCTCAGATTTCTTTTATAGTCTCTATACATTTTCGCCATTAATAGAAAATTGTACACTGCAGATGTTTGTGTTTCTATGGTTGCATATATGAGACATTTATGTTATATTTTGGATATTCAAGATATCTCTTTATATTTCTTTATTTGCCAGACTCGCCTCATTTCGTACTAAAAATAATCCTGGACGTTGGAAAATTTAGGAGGTCATTTTGATCATTTTGAAGGCATGTCCTCGACGAGGTCCGAGATTAGCAAGTTGGGTCTCAAGCTTCTCTTGAATACAATCACTCTCGCATACCAAATAAACCCTCGATGGTGGAAGAAGAGAAAAATGATAGAGTAGATGATTCTATCAATATGTTCCTTGAGAAAGCTCTCACACACTCCACAATGGGATTAAATGATGGAGAATTTTTACCACATCCTTCAATCCACCACCGATAGAAACAAGAACATCTTCATCAAACAACCACTTTGGAAGCACTTCTCCTTTCAAGGTACAAAGTTAATTTTGGATATTTCCGTATTTGAAGGTTAGATAGATGTAGATGGCCTAGATAAATGGTTAGATCTGATAGAAGGTTATTTCTTTGTTCATAATTCTTTCGACAGGGAAAATATCACTTTTTCACTCCTTAAAGCTCTCCCATGTCAAACATTGGTGGGAAACTTATCGAGAGAAAAATTCCACAAAGGAGAGTCCTGAATATATGGGTCGAGCCCACTTGAAACCATGAGGACTAGTACATGAGATGGACCAATAATCATGAAAAGAGAGGGGTTGGCAAAGCAGTTTAGGTTCACCAATACATTCCATACCCTTGTGCACCAAGATGGGTATCAAAGACTCGAAATGACATTTGTCTTCAAATACCATGGGATTCAATAAATACATTCAAATCAAATGGATTTTCTAGATATATCATCACTTGATGCTGCTTATCAATATTAAAATCGAAAGCGTAAATTTAGGCACCATTAAACAAATGGGAGTTCGGGTCCCCAAATCCACAACAACCAAAGTATGAGAAAGACGATCTTAACAAACAAACAAATTCCTGATAACCAGTCTAAGCCATAGGGAAATAAGGGTCATAGAAGATGAAGAAGGAGATTCCGAAATGGTGCGATTTCCACAAAATCCCCTAGCACAACACCGGATGAATGTCGTCAAAATAGTCATTGGTGGCTGGATCAAAGACAAAGAGCCGAACAATGATTCATAATATGATTCTGAAAACAATGGTAAAACACAGATCATCAACACAGACTTCATCATATTGTCGCGGACCACAACAATTCAACCAGAAGGACCAATAGATCATGAAGAGGGGAGTGCCTTTTCATTCACAGACATGTAAGTGAAGGGGACCCCCACGATTTCATTGTCAATGAGGAAAGCTTAGAAGAACCTCATCCTCAGCAGAGGTTGTCAAATATTTGAGATTGTCGACAACACCGCCACCCCCATCCATACAAATAATGGCTTTGTCAAGGATGAGATTCATGTTAGCCATAGTATCAATTATTATACAACATCTATCCCTTCAAGGATGAGGTATTATATGATGCTTCCCCACTGGATGTCTCTGATGTTCTCACAACCATATATGGAAGCCATGTTGTTTATGAGTCTTGACCTTGTAGTGTCATTGTTTCTCTGTGGGGTCATTTCTACAAAATACCATAGGTATTTATGAATACTTTTCCACCTAAATGGTGTCGCAAGATAGTATCTCATACTCACAAAATTCAACTTCTTCACAACTGCTTAAAAGGTGAACAAGGATACCGAAACCACTACAACTCCTCACTCCAAGAACCTTTCTATCCAACATAAGAAAGTCGAAAAGATTGCAATGAAGTGTAAATATTCCTTCTACACATAAGAATCTCATGTAGCTGCATCTTCAGTTAAAAAGGTCCAAACCTTCCATCCACATGTTCGTGAAAACCTTCAACAAGCTAAGCAACAGAACTTCTCCAACAAGGGAAGCAACTCATCAAGATGTGGATTTAGCAACGCTTTTCCCTCTTCCCCGGGAACTCAATGCAATGGAGACCATTTCTTCCTAAGGAGGTAGGATTGATCCAGTGGATATCGGGTGGACACCCACCTTTTCCAACTTCTCAAAACAATTTTCCGCAATTTTGGTAATTTACTATTTTAGTAGTTTTTAACTTCTCGAGGCCATTTTGAGGGCCTAAATGAAGGTTTTTGGGATCGATCTTCTCAATCATATCAAAAGTCTCCGATTGATCCCCCAAAATGAATCTCCTCGATTATACCTTCCAACAAGCTATCGTATTTCCAAAGATCTTATGCCAAATTTATGCCCCCAGAAGTTGATACACCAAACTACCCAAAAATGAGAGGTCAATAAAATTGTTGGCTTTTCATCTTCCTCGGTTAGGGTTTTTTATAAATCATAAACAAGGGACAAAAACAATTGATAAAATAGAGACAAGAACATCAACATGGTGGAAAAGGCTCAATAACCAACCCTAAATTATTCACCTAATGTTAAGCATATTTATAGTACAATGGGTGATGCCACCCCATAGAGAGATTTGCTCTAGATCCTAAAATCATGCATGGTGACTAGGCTAGACAATCTTTTAACTAACTCATTATTCATCACTTGAGGATATATTACTAATATCCTAAAATGAATAATACAAATATAGGATACAATTTAGACTTAGTGATTGGTAAAGGTTAGTCATAGGCTAACAATCCCCCTCAATCACAAGTCCGATAAAAAATACCAACAATAAAGCATAAACCGGTATCAATTCCAAGTCTTCATAATCGAAACTTTTGAGCTAAGCCTCAATGAAGAACTACCTAAAAAAACCGCCAATCTGGATGTTGAGCATGTTTATTTGAAATGAACCGGGAAGAGAGATGATATGGAAGTGAACAACCGCAATATCTGAACATTCCCTGATTAAGCTTGACAATTTGATCATTTTCCTAAGTATTTTAGCTAGAAGAATCTAATGTTCATGCTAATTGGTGGAACACGTAGGTATCACTAATTTACTATCGTATCATCAGTGTTTCTTCAATTGGTGGTTTATGGCGACTACTTCAACTAATTGATACTATATCTCATGGTTTTGATAACTACTAACCAATCCCCGCATTAATTTTAGGTGTCCAACAACATCCCAATGTATCATGTATGATTCAAATACAAGTCATTGAACCATAATTCCTATCAAAGCCTCGCCGCCATCTATGGAAAATCTCACTATGTAATATTGTGAGCCAGGATGCATGCAAAATGCTTACTTAATGTAAACTCCACCGATGAGATGTAACCAAGAGAAGTTTTCTACTCCAACTTCTAGTCCGACACATCCCCGGTCAAAAATGCCCGACAACTCAATCAAATGCCAAGCCGCAATGCGTATGATCTTTTCATCTTCTAGGTCGAATGACCATCTATGGAACCAAATGTCCACATCATTGCTCTCAAAATCAAAATCAATATCCCAATTATGTATGATTCAACATAAACTTATTGAACCATAATATAGCCAAAGTCTGTCATCTACAGACCGCAGTTGCCCATTTGGAAAATTTCATGCCCATCTAGCATACTTGATGTTTGTTGTTGTCAAAACTTTCTGTTTGACAACCATCTTCAATTCCATCATCAATTCCCCCCTTTTTCAACTGAAAGGAGAGACCACAAGTGGTTTCATGAACCATCTTCACTGGAATTTTGAACTCCCCCCCTTAAGGTGCATGAGATTTACATCATTTGTACTCCCCCCTTCTAGGCTCAAGAGAGTACCATACTTGTTTCATTTGAGTACAAAACAAAGTGGGCATGCAGAAAAAACCACATGTTATCTCATCCCGTGAGGGCCATGCTCGAAAGCTATTCCATAAGGGGACCATTTATGTGAGGTACAAAAATGTTATGTGATACAAGATTGGCCTTTACTCGAGATTTAATTCTACGGTAAGACTTATATAATTGATTAGTTGTTGATGACCATTTCCAAGGATCAATCCACTCATAGTGAATCTTCAATCTTGCAGGTTTCTTCAGCATTGAACATCTGTATGAAGAATGGTTATGCTTGCCACAATGCTGGCAAGGATGGAGATCAAAACATCGATTCTCCTTGTGACCAAATCGATTACAATGTTGGCACGTATCATTCTGATGCTGAACTTGAATAGGTGAAGTTGAAGCTTCTTGAAGGAATCTAGCACTATGGAACTTGATTGGTCTGGAATAATCAGGAATATGAAAGGTAACTTCCTTGTCATATCCAAGTCCTATTCTATTCTTGTTGTAGATGATTTCTTCCCATGGTCTAATGATGGGCTTGGAAAGAGTATTTTGAACCTATTTCTTTGAAATCCGTGGAAGTGGATTTACTGCATGTTGATGCATCATTGAAAGGTTTTCTTTATTGAAATCAAAAGAAAACTGAAATGTAGGTTCATGAATAGATTCAAATTTGTCTGAAACTGATTCTGAAGTTGTATCACTATGTTGTTCCTTCACTGACTGTTGATCAAAAGCATCATCATCATCAACATCATAGAGAGGGTTGTGCTGAACAAAAACTAGTTCAGAACACTTCACTGGCTGTTGATTTTTGAGATCAATCAACTCATCATTCAATAGCTGAGATTGTGTTTGAAGAAGTCTAACTTTAGCTTGCATCACTTGCAAACAAGTTAGCACTGATTGAAGAGTTTCTTTGTTCAATATCACTATGTTTTCTTCAATGGTGTTTATTAGAGTGTTCGGTAACTCTAATAATTCATGACTTCACCCCATTTGAACACGCTCACTTGAACTTCTTGTTCACTTGCTCTTCTCACTTGCTTGAATTTTATTTCTCGCTCACTTGTACTCTTCTTTCTTTCTTCCAAGAACTTGTGGATGTCGGTTACCACCGAAAATGCATCCAAAACTTGATGTTTACAATGATTTGAGTTTCAAGTACTCATCCTTGTCAATTACGACTCAAAATGACTCTAGGGTGTCGGGCTCAGTCGAAAATGCACCTTATGACAAATTCAATTTAACTCAACTTGATTTCAAAAAACAAGTAAACTTACAAAAGGACAATTTGCAAGTTACAATAAATCATGATTCTGAAGTTGAATTACTCTTTGAATGTGTTGTCGATGCTTTTGAGTCCAGTTCTCCTTTGTTTACGATCTTGACTTGTTTCTTGCTTTAGTATTCTTTGTTGATGCTTGATTTGCATTACTTTTTCTTGAATGCATGTTCATGAGTAACATTGTCATTGAATAACATGAATTATTCTTGAATTTCCTTTCTTGACGCAGATTTCATGTGTGTATAGTTGTACGATAAATTACAAGCGTAGTGTCAAAACTAGACACAAAACACCATGAAAACATTCAAAGAATCATTCACCATCGCACACAATACAAGGTGTACCTAAGATCCCCTTATTCAATTTCTGGCGGATCTAGGACATAGAGAAAAAGACTTCAATTTTATTAT
>SNQJ01S0225071.1:9176-23900 GCA_010110895.2 Picea sitchensis
AATTGAAATGCATTAAGCTTATTTCAAACTTAAATTTAAATCAATTTTAATTAAATGAACTTGAATTGAAAATTTTAGTTGAATGCAATTTGTTTGTGCATGGGCATGAAATGGAGAATAATATCCAATCACTTTGTTGAAAGAGGTTTTGATGTTGCTCGGCACATAACTTACTCATACAACATCCATTTTAGGTACCATTTTTTGCGACACGAAGAGCACAGGGAGACACTTGTAGCGAAATAATTTAACATGGCATTTGAACATTTCATTGGTGTTATGGTTGACGGAGTTGGCTAGGCTATAAATCCTTGGCGATCGTTGTTTCAGAGTCATCGCAAGACGAACAAATGTTGTGGTTAACCCATCTGATGCTAGACGGTGCTTTTACAATCTAAATTTAGTCATAAAATCAAGAAGCGCAAACTAAATAGGCTAGTATGGCATGTGCAATTAAAGTTGTTGGCGACACAAACAGGTTTGATTGTGACTCTGATCATGAAATGGATCAAGTGCAGTAGGTATCACTTACCAGTTATCCATTTATCCATGGAGAGCTCAGTCACTGGAAATGTTAGGAGACTAACTGACAAGCGCAACAAGAAGGACCGAGCTGGAGGAGGATAAGATAGGATGAAGGAAAAGGTGGGCCTTTCTCACTGGGTCAACATTGGCTAAAGCAAGAAGATCATAATCGATGCACTCGGTGATGACGAGGGGTTGATATCCTTTTGATGGCACCTCAGTGACAGGAGAGGGAAAGTCATCAACGAGTAGTGCATCGACAAGGGAAAGATGAACCTCGTCGATATGCGGTGTAACAAAGCGAGAGGGAGGGGCATTGTCTATATGCAGTGCATCAGCAAAAGTGGAAGGAATCTAACTGGTAAAAGGAAAGTGTGCGGCGAAGATAATCGCATGGACATTACTGATGTGTTAGTGTGATCATGCCCAATTCGTTGTTAGTGTGATCATGCCCAATTCATTGATGATAATAGCGTGTGTAGTGAGGTTTAGCGGAAGCGTGTCGATGCGTCAGTTAAGTTCAAAGGATGGTGGTCTATGTATTTGCGAAGAGATTATTGGTGCACCAATGTGGAGGTGGAAGAAAGGATGCACTGACCGGTATGCTATGTATAGGTGTAGGAAGAGGGGACTCATTGAAGTGTGCATCGATGGGTCGAAATGATCTATGGAGAAACTGGAAATGGTAAAGTAGGGAGAGTGTGAGGAAAACTCGAGAATAGTCATTTGCACGAGAAACAGAGTACGAGGGTCCTAGTAGGAAGAATTGGAGGGCGGCCCAATTTCTTATCTTAGAAAGATGTTAAAACAAGAAAATTGGTAGATTGTTGTGTGCGCACAACAAATGGCGATACATTGGGCGAAGCCAAAATCTTTGCTAGTCTTTCCTAACTGATAAGCATACAATGTAGAGGGTCATAAAATTTAATTTCAAGTTCAAAAAATTCTCTAAATAATGCGCAACAGTTACATGAAATATTCCATCATGGTGGGCTCACTAGCGATGCTTGCATGCCGACTAGCGGAGCTCGTCTGCTGTAAATAGAGGACGAGTTATGATGAGATTTATTTTCTTAAACTGCGTCGACAATCCGAGTTGGTATTTTCGTCGTGGGGCTAATATATATTTTGGGATAAATAAATATTTTATACTAGGTGCATATATAGATATCTCTTAGGTGTTGCTCCACTACCCGCAAGTGTCCATAGCCCTGATGGAGTCACCATAACGTCACAGACCTTGCTCCGCTGCCAGCGAGTGTACATAGCCCTGGCAGAGATATTTGCATGTCCCCTAGTTAGGTCAAACTTTCGTTCACATTCCTTCTCGATTTAGTTAGTGCATGTTTAGAATTCAGTGGATGGAGAAAGTAGTGGATTTTAGCCTAGTAGGTGATGACTTCCAGCTATTGAGATTTATTTGAATATTTGTCGCACCTAGCTACATAGGTCATCCCTTTTTGGTTTTCATCCTTTAGACTTTGACACTTTACCCTTCACGCAAGCATATACTTAGTGTGTGGATGGTTCCTCCAATACATAGGATCTTCTCACCATTCAGTATGTAAGGATGGTCATTGATTAACCACTATGTTAAGTCATGGTTCAAATGTTGTCACAAAATTCACAGATAGTCATGATTCATGTTCAAACAAAGACCCTTCATTCAGCTCGTAAGCTAAGCAAGAGATGTAGGTTGATTTGTGCCTTCTCCAGTGCGAGGGGATACCTGTAAAAGACAGACGAAGGTGAGAGGACTATATGTCATTAAATATAATCAGATATCATAAGACAAATAGAATTTAAGAATTGAATTGCTTTGAAGGGAAAACAAGATGATGAAATAACGAGAAGAGAAGTGTTGGATTAGGAGGTGAACTCAGCCCAAAACCTTGTTGTAACTGAGAAATTAAACCTTAGATGAATGACGATCAACGATATGCAATTAGTAAAGAAAGTGGACTAATAAAGAAATCATATATTGAGTGTTTCCAACAACTTCAAGGATATTCATGCATTCCAACCAACTAGAAGTTTGCAGCCTTCTGAAACAACTAATCCATGTGAAATCTTATACATGTATTACTTCATTCAAATGGGTTTCAGCGCTAGCATTGGCTGAGAATTACACCTCTCATCATGATTACCTGAAGACTTCTAGTTCCATTGTTCTGCCTTATGCTTCAATGGGAAAGCTTTGGCCAGGACTCCACTTCGTTGTCCATCAAATTTATTTTCTTTGCTCTTACAATATCTTCACTTCTTCCAGCTCCAAAACTTATGCTACAGGATGACATATTCAGTTGATCATAGTTCAAAACGTATGTATGATGCCAACTATTCACTTGTACCATGTGACATGTATCATGATCGTGTTATTTGTTTTCCTCGATTCATGTCCTTTCCCTCAAGAGAGCACAAACTTCTACGAGAGGAATCTGCACACAAGTGAAAAATACATATCACCCATTAGGGCTAGTGACCAGCAACATGAATTGCTTTATTAGTCGATTTCAAACAAAAATTGTTAAACCACTTAGACAATCTGACCAAAAGTAATGTTGCTTAAGGTAATTCCCTTCCGGAAGAGCATGTTTGTAGATATCTTATAACATGAAACACAACTGAAAAATGCATCTGGGTTGTCATGGGGCACTCAATCAAAAGATAATGCTTTTGAAAACATAGGAGACCATACCTATATGGATGTCTGAGATCAAACCATCAGTATTACCAGTTCCAATTGCTAAGATTCTTGAGTTGTATTACTTTTCCTAGGTGAAAACAAAAGTTATAGCATGTTGAATGATCAAGACACCTTTAAACTTCAAAAGACACCTTAAATCCTGTGACACATGGACAATTGGTATGATTCTTTTTTCAAGGACCTTAGTTGCATTTCCCTAAGATGTAAAGTGTTTTCCAACATATGTTCTTTCAACATCTCAGTGCAATAAACTATTCAATCGTGCATGTTAGAGTGGGTGTCGTTGAAGCGAAACATGATTCTTCTAGTAGGCCGTCATAACGAATTTTACACATGATTTCCTCATGATAACCACATGTATGCTAAGCTTTTAATCAGACGACGAAAAATTAAATTCATTAAATGGAAAGGAAAAAGATTTTGTACAAAAAGGAACTTAGACTAAAGAAAACCATAATGAGCTGCAAACTAAAATAACTACATTTGATGGTCTTTATTGACGCAACCAAGACAAATCAAAAACAAACAAAAAAACATCTACGCTATGCAAATGAAAACAAAAACAAACATCTAAGCTATGCAGGAATAAGGAAGTAAAAGAAATATTCCTAATCATATTCCTAACCTATCCTACATTGGTTGGAAAGCATAATGCCAGTGCTTCCAATCGAGTAACTCCAAACTTGGAACCAAATGTTCTTCGAAGGCCAAATCTAGGGAGTGAAGCAATGAGAGATGAAAGAAGGAAGAATTGATTCAAGCAAGTCTCCGCCCAGTAGGTTGAATTTGACAACATTATTGTTCATGGGAAATGCAGACATGTAGGATTCCTCCAACCAAGATTCAATGTCATAAAATTTACAATGATGACTATATGATTGTTGGAAGGAAATAGAAAGTGAGTGATGCACTTGATGAGATTCAAAAATGAAATTTGTGTGCATTGTACCTTGTGAGAGAATTTCAAATTGGATGGCATCATTCATCCCAGGGATTGAAATAAGACAATGAGAGCTTGACATAATTATCAATTGAAATCGAAGTGCTTGATTATCGATGCAAATCTCCCTAGATCCATATTTCACATACCACGCATGCTGAGAGGAGAGATGGTGGTGGATTGTTCGAGGGAAACATTGAGTGAAAGATAACTCTAAATCCTCTCCTATGACATCAACGAAATCATGAAAGGAGGGTTGGAGCATTGAAATAGAATCCAATGACAATTGATGAATTTTCCCCTAAGCATGAATAGGTAATAATATAGAAGAATGAGATGACAGAGGCTCTTGGATCAGCTCAATATTTCTTGTGCCTTGCATGGTGATGGGTTGTTCATTAGACATAATTTCTTCATGGAGATCCGGGAAATCATTATGCTCTACACACTTTGTATTTTATGTCATTAACATTTGTGCATTAATGTCATAAATTTCATATTGTGTAGGACTGGCGAATGATAGGTCGATATCAACATTCAATTCCGAAACAGAAAGTAGTCATCAAAAATGGAGTTATCAAGATCAAATCGTGATTCAACATGTTTCGTAGATCCAGATTGTGAAGGAATGATAACATTATGTGTCATGGATGGACTGCCATTAAGAATAAATGATTGATTGGTCAGGGTTGGGCACTCTTCTTGTTTTGGTTTATCATTCAATGTTTTAACACTAACAGAGCAATGTGAAGAGTGTATTGCATGATAAATAGATGCATGCTCACTAGGTGACTACCATCAAACATATTTGTATAAAGGGAACACAAATCTTCAGATTCTAAAGATGACAAGATCTCTTCAATGAGGGATTCGTCACAAACCAAAGTAGATTCATGATTTTCTGAAGGGGAGGTGGTAAATGGTTCACACTTTGAGGCTAAGGGGTCTAAGATTTATGACAAGGATTCACCCATATTTGCATTAGAATGTTGGCCTGAGATCATGTACCCCCTACCTTTCGTGATCAATCCTTAATCTTGTGAATTAGAAATGATTTGATCCTCCAGTTCGCACCTTTCAAGATCATAGACAAGATAAGAAAACCAATTAGAGATTAGTTGGTCTGAGGGTTTATCATTTTCAGGAAATCTAAGACAAATATGCATAACTCTTAGGAAGAAATTATCCATATATTTGTTTTTGAGTCTAGGGATTTCTGCAAGTTCATCAACAAGTTCGTCATAAACATAAGTTTCATGAGCAGTAATAAATATTTCCATAAATTGTTTCCTTCTATGGACCGATTTTGTTGTTAATGTCCTAAACCAGGCTTTAATTCTCCCTTCAAATGTGAGGATGAATAGTCATCATGTTTCGTTGTCCTGAACAATCTTCATATTTCGTCGAGTGATGTCAAATTGATTGAGATGCATGAATGTAGAGACATGCCCGTCACCATGGATGCCTCTCAAACTAATTGAGATGCATGAATGCAAAGACATGCCCTTCACCATCGAACTTCAGATTTGACAAGAAATTGATTGTCTTGACTGAAATGGCCTCGGTGGGTCTTGGAACACTCAAAGGGTCATCCTATACAAAGGAACGAAGAGGATCCATGGGCTGGTTAATAGTTAAGTAAAATGAATCCACTTGGGCAGGCTTGTCATCCAACACTCCTTATAGCTCCAATTCTATTGACGATGCAGAATTCGCCCAACAACAATAAGGAGTTACCCCCAATAAGAAGTCTCAATTAGACCTCACACCGTTTGGAATAGGGAACCCATCCAAATTCTATCCAAGCAACCATTGCTTGTTTGGTTTTACCAGTTGTGGCCTGATCCACCGATGAGGATGAATGATGCATAGTTATGCAAATGGAAGATGTAGATGAAGACTATGTAAATGGATGTCTAATCTATTTATAATCTATCATATGCTAGCTAGGAGAGAATTATCATAACATAATGAGTTGTAATGAAACTAAACTAAGCATAAACCCCCAATCAGATAGTTGTCATGAAGGTGCACAGTTAGAAATACGTGCATACAAGTCTATAACCAGAAAATTCTAAGTCAATTTTTCTGCATACATTCACAACTCATTCGCTCAAGACATGTAATATAATAAAGAGTAACAAAATTGTAAGAGTAACATATATTGCATCAGAATAATCTATAAAAAAACATGTCCTTACAACCCATGTGAACAACATACATTTCGCTTGAAATAGTTTGCAACAAAACAACAACACACGCAAGTTCTTCTCCCTATCCAAAGTTGACCCTGAGTGCTTCTCCGTATTAATAGTTTCAGAAATAGTATATGAAAACATCAAGGAATGGCTTCCCAATTTTAGTTAAGATTGTATCCCCAAAATAGTTCAGAAATATACAATGTTTGAAGAGCCAAAAAGCCCTGCTTTGGCTATAATTCTAGTATTTAATGAGGTTCATGCAACCCTTGGTCTTTTGCCTACCCCCGTGACCTTTTGCCTACCAACATTTGTCTTTATTATCATTTTGATGATGAGGGAAAAGACAGTAGTTACATTTCAAATTTGTACTCTAGCGTCGATGGACTATAGTGGGTTTTGGTTGTAGTGCACCTCATCCCTCATAACGATTGGTTCAGACATTGGGGAATCGATCGTTATAGTGTTTGGATTGCTTCCTCGATTGTTTTATCTTGATTTCCATTGTTGCTACAACTTTTGTTATTGCTTCTTTGTCTTCCTTGGTTGTAGATTGCATCATGAGCATGTTGAGTACGACCTCCCCTCGACATTGGTACTTGGCACCATTCGAAATTTGACAATGACTGATCTTCAAATAAACCATTAATATTAATCATTCAAACGCATATAATTGAGGCATTAATTAATTTAAATATCACATAAACTTCCCTAAGTACGATTTGTGGTTGATATGCTCGCAATTGAGGTGTTGTGTTCTCTCGGGGATGTTAACAACTATCAGAGGAGTTAGTTTCATTGTTGTCGAGTGTGAATAGGAGAAAATGTTGTAAACTCCTTGAAGAGGATCGGCGCACTTGTTATAAACTCACCACGATGACCATGTATTGAAGCACTTGTTGGGTTAATAGCGACCCTTGATTATAAATTATAATTAATTTAATAATGTAATCCTAAAGATTAGCCTAAACTATATTTATTTATTAAAACAACCTTAACTAATTATTTGTTATTAATTAGTTATTCTTGATTATGATTAATTTAAGAATTATTAACTCATTAATCAATATGGTGAAAATAAATAAAAGGTGGATAATAAAATATTATTAATTTAGAAGTTCGTTCGAAAATGGGAAGCATTGTAAATGGATAAGATATTTATTAATGGGATAAGATATTTAATAAATGGGATAAGATGTTAATAATGGGATAAGATAGGTAAGGGGTAAATGAAGGGAGTCGGTGAAGGAGGGATAAGGGTTTGGGGGAGGATTATGTTACGGGAGTTGGGGATGGATTTTGGGAGCTTTGGATTTGCGGAGAGAAGTGAATTTATGGAGTAGGTTTGATACAGTGCACCGGAGTTGATCGGGGTTTTGGGCATGGAGGGCTGGGATATCAGTATCAGGGCTAGGAAACTAACAAATCACGTGAGGGAGGTCGGTTTTGGGTGGTGTTATAAAGAAGCGGGAAGGAAGGAAGCAGCGAGCAAATAATAACATCATGTTCAGGTAAGAATTATGCATTGTTTTGAATTAATTTGTTAGTAAATCTTATTATATTGACGAATTGCATACGAATGGGTTAAATTAGTAAAATTTCTTGAATATTACGGAAGTTACTGTTATTTCATTCTTGTGTTAGAAATTAGTTGGATTTATCAAAATTAGAATTGATGTAAAAATGTAAAACCGGTCATTACATTGGGAACCGCTCCGATGTGAATTGGAGCACTTTTTGTGAACCACTCTGATGTGAATCGGAGCACTTGTTGTGAACCGCTCTTATTCACATCGGAGCACTTACTATGAACCGCTCTTATTCACATCGGAGCACTTACTATGAACCGCTCTTATTCACATCGGAGCACTTACTATTAACTTCTTCGATCATGCAGGGCAGTTCACCCATATCCTTGATGAGTTCGTTCTAAAGTCTTTGATACCGTATGTGTGTTGATTTTTATGAGTTTGTTAAAGGGATTTAAAGGAGAAAGTCTTTTATTGTCTCGCACCATGGAAGGGGAGGGAGCACATGGGTCGTGTTCCTCCTAACTCCACCTCATTTATAGTATATTAAATGATTCCTCACACATTCCTGGGTCGTGTTCCTCCTAACTCCACCTCATTTATAGTATATTAAATGATTCCTCACACATTCCTAAGCCAACGTATTCCTTATTTATTGCCTTGACATGTTGGTTTGGAATTTGCATATATGTTAAATCATACTTTAATCCAAACCATGTAATTGAAATGTATTAAGCTTATTTGAAACTTAAATTTAAATTAAATTATTTTAAATTGAAATAAATTTAGTTCAATGCAATTTGTTTGTGCATGGGTGTGAAATGGAGAATATTAACCAGTCACTTTGCTAAAAGAGGTTTTGATGTTGCTCGGATCATAACTTACTCATACGATATCCATTTTAGGTATCGTTTTTTGCGACACTAAGAGCACGGGGAGACGCTTGTGGCGAAATAATTTAACATGACATTCAAACATTGCATTGGTGTCATGGATGACGGAGTTGATTAGGCTATAAATCCTTGGCGATCATTTTGGCACTTATGGGCCTTGGATTTTGATTATTTGAGTTGTGTTGGAATCATAATGGAGAAAATCATACAACTAGTTTGTTCCGATGATGAAAATTTCACTTTGACAAACGCTGAAAAATTACGCTCAAAAGCATTTTTTAATGGAAGTTAGGGTCTTGCTTTCGCTAATGCTTCACCCAAAATTTATTCCACAATTTCCTGTGTCATCTCTGATGTATAGGGTCTTATTTCATCAATTTATGATGCAGTGATGCATCAATAGTGTGAAATTATAAATCTGCGAAAACAGCCAACTGACGTTTAGAGCGCTTAGTACTGTCTAGGAGTTGGGGGGATTGAATTTCTTCCGAAGTATGTTTTAGAGCCAGCGTAAGACCAACTAGTTTTTTGGTTAACCCATTTGACGCTAGACAGTGCTTTTACAATCCAAATTTAATCATGAAATCAAGAAGCGCAAACTAAACAGGCTAGTATGGCATGTGCGATTAAAGTTGCTAGCGACACAGACAGATTCTATTGTGACTATGATCATGAAGTGGATCAGGCGTGGTAGGTATCAATTACTATTTATCCATCTAGGCGTGGAGAGCTCAATCACTAGAAATGTTAGGAGACTAACTAATAGGCTCAGCAAGAAGGAACCGAGCTAGAGGAGGATAAGATAGGATGAAGGCAAAGGTGGGCCTTGCTAACTAGTTCAATGTTAGATAAAGAAATAAGATCATCATCGATGCACTTGGCGATGACGAGGGGTCGATATCCTTCTTATGGTGCCTCGGATACGGGAGAGGGAAAGTCATCAATGAGTAGTGCATCGGCGAGGGAAAGATGAACCGCGTTGATATGTGGTGTAACAAAGTAAGAGGGAGGGGAAATGTCGATATGCAGTGCATCAACAAAAGTTGAAGGAAGCTAGATGGTAAAAGGCATGTGCACGGAGAAGGTAATCGCATGGACACTATTGATGTGTGAATGTGATCATGCCCTCTTCACCGGTGATAATAACATGTGTAGTGAGGTTTAGCGAAAGCACGTCGGCGCATCAGTCAAGTTCGAAGGATGGTGGTCTATGTATTGACGAAGAGATTATTGGCACGCCAATATGGAGGTGGAAGAAGGGATGTGCTCATCGATACACTTTGTATCGAAGTAGGGAGAGGGGACTCGTTGAAGTGAGGATCGATGGGTCGAAGTGATTGGTGGAGAAACTGGAAATGGTAAAGTAGGGAGAGTGTGAGGAAAACTCGGGATTAGTCGTTTACACGAGAGAGACATAGTGTGAGGGTCCTACTTGGAAGAATTGGAGGTGGCCCAGGTTCTTGTCTTAGAAAGACGCTAAAACAAGAAAATTGCAAAGTTGTTGTGCGTGCACAACAAATTGCAATACATTGGGTGAAGCTAGAATCTCTGCTAATCTTTCCTAACTAATAAGCAGACAATGTAGAAGGTCATGAAAGTTACTTTTAAGTTCGAAAAATTAAGGAAATAATGTGCAATAGTTACCTGAAATATTCCATCATGGTGGCCTCATTGATGATGCTTGCATGTCAGCTAGTGGAGTTCGTCTATTGTAAATAGAGGATGTGTTATGATGAGATTTATTTCCTTAAATTGTGTCGATGATCCGACTTGGTATTTTCGTTGTGGGGATGATATATATTTTTGGATAAATAAAGACTCTTTATCAAGTGTGTATATAGATATCTCTCAGGTGTTTCTCCAATTCCCACGAGCGTCCATAGCCCTGATGGAATCACAACAGCGTTACAGACCTTGCTTCACTGCCAGTGAGCATCCATAGCCTCGACGAAGATATCTACATGTCCCCTAGTCGGGTCAAACTTTCCTTTCCATTCCTTCTCGATTTAGTTAGTGCATGTTTAGAATTCAGTGGATGGCGAAAGTGGTGGATTTTATCCTGATAGGGGATGACTGTCAGCTATTGGGATTTCTTTGAATATTTTTCGCACCTGGATACATAGGTTATACCTTGTTGGTTTTCATCCTTTAGACTTTGACACTTCTCCCTTCACACAACCAGATACTTAGTGTGTTGATGGTTCCTCCAATACATAGGATCTTCTCACCAACCAATTTGCAAGGATGGTCGTTGATTAACAACTATGTTAGTTCATGGTCTAATTGTTGTCACAACATTCCCAGATATTCCTAATGCATGTTCAAACAGAGACCCTTCATCCAAATCATAAGCTAGGCAATATATGCAAGATGATTTGTGCCTTCTCCAGTGCGAGGGGTTGCTTGTAAAAGATAGGCGAAGGTGATAAGATTGTATGTCATTAAATATAATCAGAGATCATAAGACAAACAAAATTTAAGAATTGAACTGCTTTGAAGGGAAAATATGAAAGAATGAGAAGAGAAAAGTTGGATTAGGAGGTGAACTCATCCCAAAACCTTGTTGTAACTGAGAAATTAAACCTTAGATGAATGACGATCAACAATAGGTAATTAGGAAAGAAAGTAGGTTGGTAAAGAAATCATAGATTGAGTGTTTCCAGGAGCTTCAAGGATATTCATGAATTCCAACCAACTAGAAGTTTGCAGCCTCCTGAAACAACTAATCCATGTGAAATCTTATACTCGTATTACTTCATTCAGAAGGGTTTCATTGTTGGTGTTGGTTGAGAATTACACCTCTCATCATGAATTTTTGAAGACTTCCAGTTCCATTGTCCAGCCATGTGCTTCAATGGGAAAGGGTTGGCCAAGACTCCACTTCATTGTCCATCAAATTTCTTTGCTTTGGTCTTACGATATTTTCACTTGCTTTTCACTTATTCCAACTCTAAGACTTATGCTACATCATGATATATTTAGTTGATCATAGTTCAAAATGGGTGTATGATGTCAACTATGCACTTGTATCAGTTGACATGTCTCATGATCGTGTTATTTTTTTTCCTCGATTCATGTCCTTTCCCTCAAGAGAGCACAAACTTCTATGAGAGGAATCTGCACACAAGCGAAAAAGACATATCACCCATTAGGGCTAGTGACCATTAACACGAATTTCTTTATTAGTCGATTTCAAAAAACAAATGTTAAACTAGTTAGACAATCTGACCAAAAGTAATATTGCTTAAGGTAATTCCCTTCTGGAAGAGCATGTCCGTAGATATATTATAACATGAAACACAATTGAAAAATGCATCCGAGCTATCATAGGACACTCAATCAAACAATAATTCTTTTGAAAACATAGGGGACCATACCTATGTGGATGTGCGAGATTAAACCATCAGTCTTACCAGTTCCAATTGTTAATATTCTTGAGTTGTATTGTTTTTCCTAGGTGAAAACAAAAGATATAGCATGTTAAATGATCAAGACACCTTTAAACTTCAAAAGACACCTTAAAGCCCATGACACAAGGACAACTGGTATGATTCATTTTTCAAGGACCTTAGTTGCATTTCCCTAAGATGTAAAGTGTTTTTCAACATATGTTCTTTCAACAACTCAGTGTAATAAATTATTCAATCATGCATGTTAGAGTGGGTGTCGCTGAAGCGGAACATAATTCTTCTAGTACGAATTCATAACGAATTATGCACAAGGTTTCCTCATGATAACCATATTTAGGGAAAGCTTTTAATCATATGACGAAAAATGAAATGTGTTAAATGGAAAGGAAAAATATTTTGTACAAAAAGGAACTTAGACTAAAACAAATCATCATGAGCTGCAAACTAAACTAACTACAGCTGATGGTATTTATTGACTCAACCAAGACAAATCAAAATCTACGCTACACAGATGAAAACAATATCAAACATCTAATCTATGCAAGCAGAACAAAGTAAAAGAACCGTTCCTAATATTATTCTTAACCCATCCTGCACTTGTTGAAAGAAGCCTAGGTGAAAACATAATGCCAGTGTAGCCAATCGAGTAACTCCAAACCTGCAACCACATGTTCATCGAAGGCCAATTGCAGGGAGTCAAGCAGTGAGAGATGAAATATAGGAATAATTGATTCAAGCGAGTCTCCACCCAGCAGGTTGAATTTGACAGCGTTATTGTTCATGGGAAATGTGGACGTGTAGGATTCCTCCAACCAATATTGAATCATGTCATAAAATTTACAATGATCACTATATTACTGTTGGAAGGAAATAGAAAAGGAGTGACCTAATGAGATTCAAAAATGAAATTTGTGTGTATTGTACCTTGTGAGATAATTTCTAAGTGGATGGCATCATTCATCCTGGGGATTAAAATAAGACAATGAGAGTTTGACGTAATTATCGGCTGAAATCAGAGTGATTCATTATCAATGCAAATCTCCCTGGGTCCATATTTCACATACCACGCATGCTGAGAGGAGAGATGGTGGTGGATTGTTTGAGGGAAACATTGTTTGAAATATAACTCCAAAGCCTCTCCTGTGACATGACTTAAATCATGCAAGGAGTGTTGGAGCATTGAAATAACATCCAAGAACGATTGATGAATTTTCCCATGAGATGACAGAGGCTCTTAGATCAGCTCAATATATCTTATTCCTTGCATGGTGATGGGTTGTTCATTTGATATAATTTCTTCATGGAGATCCGGGAAATCGTTATGCTCTGCACACTTTGTATTTTATGGTGTTAACATTTGTGCATCAATGTCAAAAATTTCAAATTGTGTAGGACTGATGAATGATAGGTCAACATCAACAATCAATTCTGAAATAGTGAAGTAGTCATAAAAAATGGGGTTATCAAGATCGAATCGTGATTCGACATGTTCTGGAGATCCAGATTGTGAAGGATTGATAACATTATGTGGCATGGATGGACTACCATTAAGAATAAATGATTGATTGATCAAGGTTGGACACTCTTCTTGTTCTGGTTTATCATTCAATGTTTTATCACTAATAGAGCAATGTGAAGAGTGTATTGCATGATAAATAGATGGTTTCCAACGTGGGTGACTACCATAAAACAGACTTGTATAAAGGGAATGTAAATATTCACATTCTAAAGATGACAGGATCTCTTCAATGAGGGATTCGTTAGAGATCAAAGTAGAGTCATGATTTTCTGAAGGGGATATGGTAAATGTTTCACACTCTTAGGCTAAGGGGTCTAATATTTATGACAAGGATTCACCCATAGCTACATAAAAATGTTGGTATGAGATCATGTACCCCCTACCTTTCATGATGAATCTTGAATCTTGTGAATTAGAAATGATTTGATCATCCAGGTCGCACCTTTCAGGATCATAGACAAGATAGGAAAACCAATTAGAGATTAGTTGGTCTGAGGGTTTATCATTTTTAGGAAATCTAAGACAAATTTGCATAACTATTAGAAAGAAATTATCCAAATATCCATTTTTGAGTCTACGGATTTCTGCAAGTTCATCAACGAGTTCGTCATAAACATAATTTTCATGAGCAACAATAAATATTTCCATAAATTGTTTCTAGTTAAAATCTGTTTTTGTTGGTAATGTCCTAAACCAAGCTTTCATTCTCCCTTCGAATGTGAGGATGATTTTTCGGCATGTTCCGTTGTCCTGAACAATCTTCATATTTTTTCGAGTGATGTTAAACTGATTGAGATGCATGTGTGCAAAGACATGCCCTTCACCATGAAACTTGGGATTTGACAAGAGATTGATTGTCTTGACTGAAATGGCCTTGGTGGGTCTCGAAAGACTCAAAGTGTCATCCCATATAGAGGTACGAAGAGCATCCATGGGTTTGTTAATAGTTAAGTGAAATGACTCCACATGGGCAGACTTGTCATCTGGCCCTCCTTCTAGCGCT
>SNQJ01S0225072.1:3144-14724 GCA_010110895.2 Picea sitchensis
TTTCGATAATTGATTTGTAATAAAAAATAGAGATTTTTGACATCTATAACATATCTATTCTAAGTGCTCTATACAAAAAATATACTGGCAAAGTCTAAAGAGAAATATCTCATATACATAATCATCCACAAAAGGAGCAAAAAAGAACTATCTTTGAAGCTGGATTAGAATAACTGCAAGTAGAGGGTGGGGCCCTCATTGCCATCCTCCCACTGTGTATAAGTTGTTTTTCTTGGCAGGTTTGTTAGCGCTTTATTTGATAAGATGTCTACATCCATGTTCTCTTCTCTATAGATATGACCAAATGATATGTCCCTGAAGAGTGAAATAGATTCTATGATCCTTTTTTTCCAGCTTTCAAGAGCTACCGCCTGTAGCGCTGCCCTCTTGTTGAGCCAATCTATTACTATCTTGGATTCCCCTAGCAACAACATATAGGAGATGGACAGTCTAAGGGCCAAGGTGAGGGAGGCCCACACCCCCAGAAGTTCTGCCCTGGTGTTAGATCCATTCCCACAATTGAAAGTCCATAGATAAGATGTATGACTATTTATCATTATCTTGCCTCCTGCCTCGCTAAGTTTTCCATTTTTTTGTGCTACTCTGTCAAACCATGCAACACCTTTTCCAATCGGAAGTATTACTTGGGAAAAGCGAGAAGGTGTAACTTTAGCCTTGAGTCCATAAATTTTGGAAGCTCCTATAGTTTTAAGGACAACCTTTTGAAAGGAGGGAGAACCTACATTGAAGATGGTTGAGTTTTTTTCAATCCAAATGTACCAATTAAGGAGAGCTAACAACGAAGGCTAAACTGGGTTTGCCTTCATCCAATTTTCATAGCAGTCACTCACTGATGATCTATTCCATTCCCTTGTTAAGTTTAGAGTGCTAATTACCTTGTTCCATACAACAATGGTGAATGGACAGTTCACAAATAAATGCATACCCGTTTCTCTAGAATTTTTGCATAAAATACAAATGCTAGGGCCAACCCAACCACACTTTTGGAGATTTTCCCAGATAAGGATCTTGTTTTCTGCCACTAACCAAGTAAATATCTTAATTTCTAATGGGCAATCCCAATTCCAGAGATTTCGCCTCCATCCCGCTACTTTAGGCGTCCATATCTTAGCCGCAACTGCTTTATACACGCTTTTTTATCGATAGTTGGCCTGTGTTGTCACCTCCTGTCCATAGGAGAGAATCCAGTCGATCCTGAAGATGAATACCTATGCAAATCAAGTTATGTCTGAATCTTTCCCATTCAACTACCTCTACTCCTCAAGCTCCAATGTGGTGTCGTCCAACCAGTTAGAGCATAAAGCTCCCTAAGCTTGTTTGCAACTTGCTTGGTACAGATAATAAATTCTATTATGGTTTAATCTTTCAATGAGCTTTGATGATAACAACGATTCTTTACCCAGGCCCAATATAACATCTCGCCCGATGACAATTGACTGCCCAGTTTCAGGATTCCAAGCTATCCATTGGAGAACAAGCGATAATGAATTTAAAAGGTTTTTCCAGGTCTGTGACCCAACAGTCGACTGCGCCGATGCTGATCTTAACCACGTGTGGACCTGTTCATGTGGAAGATACTTGTCTTTTATCACTCTATTCCAAATACTTGGCTTCGTCATAATTCTCCATAGAGTGTTCGCTGCCAACGCTCTATAAAAGATATATAAATTTCTCAGTCCCCATCCTCCATATGATTTTGGCTTCGATACCAATTCCCACCTGCACAAATGATAACTGCTACTCTGCTTGTTGCCAGACCAAAGAAATGAAAAGACCATCTGCATAATTTTATTTAAAACAGACTATGGGATATGTGCTAAGGCCAACCAATAAACTGGTAGACTTTCCAAGACTTCTATAACAATAATATGCCTTCCTCCCATAGATAACAACCTATTACACCAGTGATTGATTCTACGCTCGAACTTTTCCAAGAGCTAAATCCAATCCTCTGCTTTATAGCTTGCTAATTTTAGTAAATACCCCAAGTAATTGAAACCCCCTGCTAGGTCTGTTGAGTCTATACTTTATAGCACTTTTAGATCTTCCATAGATGCATTCAGAATGCCTGTATGAAGAAAACTCGATTTTTGAAAATTGATTCTCAAACCTGACACCTTGCATAAAATATTAAGAATTTTGTGTATTTCAATCCATTCAAACATCTTGGAATTTTTCATGATGATCACATCATCGAAAAATAGCAAGTGTAATACCTTTATCAGTCTAGATACTTTAATCCCGGTCAGTGTGCCTTCCGCTTGTCCCTTTTCCAGCAAAATACTAAGACCCTCCAACACTAGAATAAATAAGAAGGGCGACAGAGGACAGCCCTGGCGTAGTCCACGCTCACTCTGGAAAAACTTTGTTTCCTCCCCATTAATCAAAACAACAAAGCAACAGATGATATACAACCCATTACCCAATTTGTAGTGACCACCCCAAAACCACAGTGGAGAAGAATAAGACGCAAGCAGTCCCAATCGATACAGCCATAAGCTTTCTTGAGGTCCAAATTCAATATGATAGCCTGTGGATTTTTTGTCTTAATACTATGAAGGCACTCTCGTGCCATACCAATTGCATCTAGTATCTGTCTGCCTTTGAGGAATCCTAATTTTTCTTCAGAAATCGCATGAGAAAGTATAGGGCGGATCCTCCTTGCTATTATCTTTGTAATGATCTTATAACATAAGTTGCATAGAGCTATAGGGAGGAAATCAGAAAACTTGCTCGGACGATTAGCTTTGGGAATCAGGTCAATAAAAGTTGAATTTAGTTGTTTTATCACTTCACCTCTGGTTCTCGACTCCTCCACAACATCACCAAATCTTGGCCAACTAAATCAAAGAAATGGAGATAAAATTCAACTGTCCAACCGTTGGGCCCCATAATCTTGTCCTTTTTAAAACCCTTTAACACCTCTAGTATCTCCTCCTTAGTGCAGGGTTTTTCAAGAGCCGCAACCTCCTCTTCCTTTACCATTCTAGGTAAGATCCTAACTATATCGATCTGATCACCTAGGATATTCATGCCCGATGCCTGATAAGAAGTTTTAAAATAGTTGATAGCAGTGTTTTTTATGTCTTCCTTTTGTTGATAGCTCCTCCCAGCCTCATACTCAATCTCCCACAGATGATTTTTGTTCCTGCGATAGGTGGAAAAATGGTGAAAAAACTTTGTGTTTTTATCACCACTGGATATCCATAGTGCCCTGCTTTTCAATTTCTATCTCTCCTCTTCCTCGAAAAGATTTTTTTTACGAGTTTCCTCTAAACCCTCATATTGTTCTCATAATATTCACACTGTAGGCCCTGCGCCTTCATTCAGAGGAGATCAACTATTTCACTCTCAAGTTTGACCATTTCTTCACGTTCCCTGTTCCGTTTTTCTTTTGACCAAATCTTTGTTCAAACTTTCAAACAAGTTAATTTCCTGACCAGTCTACATTGAGCTCCCTCATGTATCTATAGGGAAGTATCATTCCAAAAATCTCTCACCAATTTGTCAAAAGAGACCTCTTGTTACCAAGCCGGGTTTAATTTAAAAGGGTAAGCAACCTCAGATCTTTATTCTCCCAGTTGTAGACAAATGGGCGCGTGATATGAAATGTATGTATATTCAACCCAAGCACGAAGTCTACTAGAAGAGGTGATCACACTTTCTGCCACATAAAACCTATCTAATATTTTTGAAATCCCTTCAGTTCCCAACCTCCCATTCCTCCATGTCAGTACCATCACATCCAGTGTCACATCCACCAAATTATTTTTTGAAAATAACTACTTGAAGTAGACCAGTAGGGGATCTTCCTGAGTGTTCTCTCCCCATATCTCCTCTGAACTGGTCGTTAAATTTAAATCACCCGCTAGAATCAAGTCTTTAACAACTAAAAGACCCACAGTATCAAGTTTATCCCAGAACAATTTACGATCATTGCAGGGGCCATAAGTATTCAGGAGTTCCACCTTTCTTCTCATCTCTAAGCATGTACCCGTCAAAAAAATCCCGCCAAGACTTAGGACCGGTGCTAACTCCAAGTGGGTAGGATCCCAAGTAACAAGGATCCCACTTGACTTTCCTACTGAACTTACCGCACATATCATCCACTCAGGCCTGAGAAAATACATGAAATTCCTGGCTTTTGCCGCATCCACCAATGTTTCTTGTAGAAAAATAACAGAAGGATGAATTTTCTCTAGAAGTTTTCTCACATAGGCAAGTTTTAGGGGTCCTCCCACCCCTCTGATGTTGAGGGATAGAAGGATCATGACTTAGCCCGGGCAAGGGATTTCATGCCTCTAAGCACCCCTAGTTCTGATACAAATGACTGAGATCTCGAGTTTGATCCTACCGTGGAGGCCTTTTTATGGGCACTTCACGTTTTGATAGGCAATAATTCCAGACCTAAACCCTGTGACCAATTTGGTTCCGTCCCAGGAACAATCCCCACCCTCGATATGGCAGGAGTATCATCTTTTTTTCTGGTTGGAGGAACAAGAGCCTTCCCTAAATACATAGGGATAGGGATGGAGCCAGAAGGTGCAGGTGCCAGGATAAGGGAAGAGAGAAAAAGTTCCAGAGAGTGGTCACTTAAGGTCGGCTTAGAACAACCCAGTAGAGGATTGGAAACCTCCTCTTCGAGAGTGGATGGAAAAACATGAGAGCTTGGAATCAGAATAGCTATAGTGTCCTTTGGGGTCGTTGGTCTAACAGGAGGGAAGGGAGGAAAATGAACAATATCTAAGACCGATGTCACACCACATTTTTCCTGGGGTCTTGAGTCCATACAAACAAGATTTTCAATAGTGTCTCTCTCCCAAGAAGAAAGAGAATCATAAAGCATATGACATAACTTTTTTAGCTTACCGACGTACGAAGAATCCTCGAAGTCGAAACTTTCTTCGATCTGCGGCCTCGAAAAATATCCCAAGATTGGTGAATCCCGCAACAGTGAATAACTATCAACCAATGTATCCTCTGAAGGGTCATCTTCTGTGTAAGTACCAACAAACTGTGAACAACCCCTATGCAAGTGTCCTATCCTATGAAAAAATGAGCAGCGAAATGGAATATCGAGATAATCTGACCACTGGGAAAAAAGGAGGCCCCGCCATTCAATGTCCAAGGTTTCCATCAAACTTGCATGAATGTCGACTAATACTAAGACCTCTGCAATCTGCTTGTCTCTCGTAGAAAGATCCTGTTCATCCACCCTTAGAAAACGTCCTAAGGAATTTCCAATTTACTCAAGTGCCGACCCTTTCCACAACTGGAGAGGGAGTCCCGGAAGGAGACCCCAGATATGGCGAAAGCTAAAGTACTCCGTAGAAACCAAGGCACCATCTCTTGAGAATCATACTACCACCACTGTAACCCCAAAACTTATCCAGTATGTAAGATGAGTCCTAAGGGATCTTAAAAATGAAGCTAAGCCATCCTATGGGAAGGATAAGGACCTTCAGAGCGTAACCCATGACAGGCTCCCAGGTCTCATGCATCCACTCCTCCAACTTCTGGTTACACTTCTCCTTATATGCTAACCTGCCAACAAGAGAACAAAGGGATAAATTACAGGCTTCTGCTAGCCCAACGTCCATACCCATCACTAGTCTATGTATTTTCTTCTTAGGCTTCCACACCCTTTGTGGACGGTTGAAGGCACCCCTCTTATGAATGGTAGAAGTCCCTTAACAACCAGGATAATCACCTTTCCATGGAGTGGCTCATGGAACTCTCTTATTAGGCTTCCTCCGCAGATGATGTTTACCCACAGGGTCTAACTGTAACTTGGAGCCTCCATAGGGTTGTGAGCTCGGTTCCTCTTCTTTCCCAGTAGAATGAATGAAATGTGTGTTAGAGCGTAAGGACGGTGGTAGAGTACACGTAGGTAGTTCCTTCAATGAGATGTTATTGAGCGTCCTTC
The DNA here is from genome assembly GCA_010110895.2 of Picea sitchensis. Lineage (NCBI taxonomy): Eukaryota > Viridiplantae > Streptophyta > Pinopsida > Pinales > Pinaceae > Picea > Picea sitchensis. Next base: position 9,092 of record SNQJ01S0225072.1, read on the forward strand.
AGTAATAACTGTTGTAGAGCTCATCGACCGATGCCGGTAACTCTTTTCGATCCCAAGGTTCCATGTCCTCCCCTCCCATTGGAGTAGTGACTTCACTATCAATTAAGGAATTTTCTCAAAGTCGCATGTAAGCTGCCACCTCGGGTCCAGTCTGTCAAGGTAGTTATGGGCCCTGTCTCATCAGGAGAGAAAAACCCGCGAGACCATAAAAAACAAAATATGGATGAGACAGATTGACGTGAAGCCCAACTTTAATAAAGAACCTACCTACCAAGCCAACTGCTCCAAAATGGTCAACTGGGACTGACAAAAACACAGTGCTAAAACTAGAGGTAGCAGAACCAGAGCGCTCCACAATCACAACCAGAGAGCCCCCTTCATCTACTATTGTCAGAGACTCAGTTCTAAACTAAAAAGATCAGTAACAAGGATCTCCCTAAACTAACAAAAGATCTTCTAACAACCCCCTTCTCCTAAGGGTTGGAAACGACGCCACCTACCAGAAAAATTCAACCAGGACTAGAGCAAACTACCCATCCTCAAAACAAAACCAAAAACCAGTATGATGGGAGGCTTGTACTTCGACTAAACCGCCATTATGGATTTCCGAAGACTGTACCTATGTTCACCATCAGACTGATAGCACATAGGGATACCTCCAAGAGGAGAGCCGACTATACCTAGTTCCGCCATTAATCCTGCTTCATCACTTCTACTCACCATTATTCCAATCGCTCATTCGTTGCAATCTTGATGTCATGACTTTACGACACATATGTTTGGTAATGCCACTATTGGGAGATTACCATTTGAAGATTTTGTCAATGAGGATGACGATGATGATAATAATTCATAAGCCTCTCCTCATATATTTATAAAGTAATTATTTACTTCATAGTCGTTTTGGTTTTTTAGCACATCCATTGTGTTGTATATGTTTCCTTTCTTTTTAGGGAGTTATTACAATATCTTTTGGGAGTTATTACAATGTCTTCTGAAAGGATGGTTTTTGTATTTGTGCTTTATTTCATATAGTTATTACAACATATTATGAGCATTTGGGTTTTGTATAATATATATGTACATAACTATTTACCTATCTTTAATACAAATATGTTTAAAAAAATATGTTTTTTTGTATTTTTTTAATTAAGCCAAATGATTGTTTCTTGTAAAAAATATCTTTAATAAACCTTGAATACATCTTATGTGTATATTTTTGTCTGTGTATGTAGGTTTCCACAGTTAGTCATAATGCTAAACAAATTTCTAGAAAATAATGTGTAAGAAGCTTTTGAAACGTCCATGAACGTTTTGAGTGGACACTCCACCCATCATCAGTGTTGGGTATGTGTTATATCCTTTGCACAACTAGATTTTGTGTTTGCTTTGCGTTGGGCACGTGGGGGTGAATTGTTTTGGGGGTTTTGTGTGTCTATTTTTTGGTACATGGTTGTCGCCGATGGATTTATAATTACGATTAAGGAATTAGGGTTGTTGATTGATCCAATTCAATGGATCATGGGTTTGGGATCCACATGATCTTATATGTATATTTTATTGTAAAAAATGAAGATAATTAATATAAGATTAGAGGTGTGGCTCTAAACATGTTGTTGGTTTTCCTGGATTGGGTTTCCAGGGTAAAAATATCTGTGTAATGTGTGTGTGTACCATTGTATCTTTTTTGTTTTTATTGAGAATATGTTTGCAGTAAATAATTGTACAAGGTTAAAATCTACAATAACAGACAAAAACTGGGCCTTTATACAAACATAGGCATTCATTTTAGGGATGGATTCTTGCATTTTCTGACAAGTGCAAAAACTATTTCACTACTTTCAGTAAGACATTTGACTAGGGTGTGCATTTTCTGCAACTTGACAGTGGCTTGAAAATAGTAGATGTGATGTCCTACAATGTGCATATTAGGGTCGTGACATGTAACTTGAATATTATTGGGTCACTACATATGTGATATTACATCCTTCTCGCGTCATCAATCATAAGGTGTGCATTTGCTAGTGTTGGAATGCTTTTTTTAGGGCTTCTAGTGGGAGGGATTTTAGGAAAATACATGCAATAATGATTGTGGAGATTAAGAGCATGCATTTTTGTCACTATGGCATGCATTTTGGATTTTTAAGAATACTTTACATGAAATATTAGGTCTTACCCTTGTTCCTTTCCACCTCAAACATGCATTTTTCAATGCATGAAGTGCATTTCATTAAAGGCAATTTATGTTACGGGTATTTTAAGGAACATGGCATGCATTTTATCATCATATTGATTCCATGGTGTGCATATTTTAGAATATTTGATGTTCATTTGATGTGGTAAAATTTATATTTAATTTCATCAAGGAATTTGACCAGGGAATGCATTTTCTAAAAGGTTGGTTTGCATTTTATTGAATTTTATAGTGGCTTCAAAATCATTGTTCTAAAGCCATCATTATTCATTTTAGGGTCATGACATGCACTTTCAGCATCCAAGGAGTCATTACATATGAGATATTTCATCCTTCTTGTATCATCTACCATAAGGCATGCATTTGAAAATGTTGGTATGCATATTTTAGGGTTTGTAGGTCGAACGTTTTTAAGAAAATTCTACATGCAATAAAGATGATGGAGGTTGAAAAGTGTGTAATTTTGGCATTGTGGCATTCATTTTGGACTTTTAAGAAGACTTGACATGAAATATTAAATCTTCACCTTGCTTCTTGCCACTTCATGCATGCATTTTCCAATGTATGTAGTGCATTTTTCAACGAATGGAGTGCATTTCATTGAAGGAAATTTATGTTACAAACATTCTAAGGAATATGGTGTGCATTTTCTCATAATAGTAGTGTCATGTCATGCATATTTTGGAATCCTTGATTTTCATTTTACAAGTGGTAAAATATGGATTTAATTTCATCGATGCATTTGAAGGTGTGCATTTACTACAAGGTTGGTCTACATTTTCTTCAATTTTATAGTCGCTTGAATTTTCTTCATTTTGTTGCATCATCCATCATAAGGTGTGCATTTTATAATGTTGATGCACATTTCTTCAAGTCTTCACTGGATCCACTAAATCAAGAAACCATGTCAAAGTTGACATCTCGTTTCATTGAATTGAATTTTCAACAAGTGAAACATCTGTTTGACTCATCGATAAAATAATCTAGTTAATTATTTCACAACTAACAATAAGTATGTCCTACTTTTAAATGGTCTTAGTTATATTTTCATTTTATAGTGAAAGAAAAATCATAATGTACTTGTTTATGTTGGAACATGGATTGAATACGAAAGAAGTGGTGGTGTTGAAAGACACCGTAGCACTAAAGGACAGGTCACTCAAGGAGTGAGAGTAGATCCCCCAAGATGATTTGACAATCTGAGATGATGATAGAATGATCACTAAGATTGTCTATAAATAGGTTTGGTTGTACCTTTCCATAAAATGTGGATTGGGAATCCATAAGTGGACATGGTTAACTGAGGGTTTAGTCGGTTGTCGACCCAAAGAAATGGTCGACCGATACATCCTAAAAGGTGAGGCTACAAAGAAACCACATGCTCGAACACCCCCCGTAAACTTATCTTGGAGGAAAACAAATTTCATAGCATCCCCCATGAATTTGTTCTGACTACAAAATCTCATCACAAGATAATACAACAACACTCTAGAGGAAGTCTGATTACCACCAACCCGGTTCAAGTCTAAAAGTGTAGTCTTCCATTGCAAAGTTGTTGCAAAATATGTTGTCGAAACAAAGTCCTAGTCGATCAGTCGACTAGACAAGAAGATAACACCGGCCAAACGATTAGGAGACTAGACAAGAACACACCAATATAATCAGTTTATGCTTAATCCAACTATCTTTTCCAAGCTAGATGATCTCTATATCCAAATAGTCTCTGTAACATGTGCAATAAGAAGAAGTATAGCTCACAATAACATGGTCGAACAAGGTTTGGTAGGTCTCAAAAAATCCAAGCACATCATCTAGGTTTACACATCAACAACTTCAAAGTACTCCCCCACTTAAACACAACCGAGGGATCAAATTATCATCAACAAATATTCATCGAAACACACGAGTCGATGGAAAATAGACAATCAAAATATATTCGACAAATACACAGTCGAAAACACCTCCATTTGACTATCAAGTTGGGTCGAATCCCAGTCGACCAATATCCCAATCGATCATTAGTCGAATGTCAAGCCAGATCAAACCTTGTGGTCAACCACTGAAAAACATCATCACTGAAGAGGAGCATTGCATTTCCATACAACCGACGAGACACAATTGTAGGAACTCTTCAAATAACGATTCAAATGCGCCTATGACCACTCATAAGTCCAACCACAATCAATCATGGTAGTTGAAACAAGTCCATGGTTCTATATTTCACGTCTCTTCTGCAAAGATATGAAAGCATGATTATCATTTCTTCGATGGATAGTGTTGAGTACATTTTTATGCTTCTTTTCACTCTATAAACTATACTTTTGCCTCCAAAACCATCCATTTTGCCTCCATATAATTCCACATTTTCCATAAAAATAGCTTATGCAAGGTACAATTATCATTCTTTAGCTTAAGAATTGAATTTTCGAATTTTTGGCATTAAAATTAAAAATTTATCAGAAATTACAGGAATTGACTAAATCCCGTAATTGCTCCTAGGTTCGTGTATTTGCATGACAACTGGGCGAAATCTGAGACTTGGGTCATGATCCTTGATGTACAAGGATGGATTATTACCTATCATCTTCGAGATCTGAGCTTTCCAGGTGTCTGGTCAACGATGGTCAAACAGGGCCACTTCAGCAGAAAACACCCTGTTTTAGCATAAAATCATGGACAATTTTAGATTTCCTTGGGATTTGTTCATATTTTATGGATCTGAAGGGGGTATTCGACATTCCTAGCATATTTTATGGATCTGATCATGATCTTCAAGATATTTATTAGCATTATTAGTTTCAAAACTCTTGTATAAATACTCTAAGACATAAACTAGTATGACACCCTTTGATGTGAATGAAGAAACTTTGGAATTTGCAATCCTGAGATCAGTTTTGCATTTTTGTTCTTGATAATGTCTATGATATGATGATGTGAATGTTGCTGGAAGTTCCTTCTTAGCTGAGACGACTCAAGTGTACAAGTGAAGCATTGGAGGGCCCCCTTTGCCAAACTAGTACACTCTTCCTTTATGTTCTTTTCAAGTAATCTTTGATATATGTTTAAGATAAGATCTTGCTGTAGATGAGTGTTATTCATATCTTTTCTGTAGTTAGATGAATTCCATAGTTAAATAATATGCTTAATGTTTCAAAGCCTTACTCATGTTGTGAATGATTTCTTGAATAAGAATTCAATGTGTGGTTTGCTTTCAAGCATTAGGATGATCATAAATGATTTTTGAGTATTTACGCTTTCAATACTTTTGATTTAACAAGAATTGGTGATAATTGCTAATGAATGAAAGAAGACAATGAATGCATCTCTTGAATAAGAGTTTTGTCTTTCTAGCATTGATAAGCCTTTGAACTAGTTCACATATCTTTTTGAATGCTTACTGTTAATACTCTTTAGGAAAACATTTGCTGATTACTGTCAT
>SNQJ01S0225073.1:0-14724 GCA_010110895.2 Picea sitchensis
TTGTATTCTTCAGTTGAGTTCTAAGATTCATCTTCCGGTTTATGTTCTTTCCTTCATATAGTTTGGTCAAGGCATTGAACATTTCTTTCGGGGTCTTCTTGGATGACACATAAGGGATCAGATGGTCCTTGATTGAATCTGCAATGATTCTTTTGGCCCTTAATGTGTCATTTTGATGCTTTGCCTTTTCTGTAGCATCTTCGGGTTCCGGTAATTCTTCCTTGACGAATCTTGCTAGATCATTCTCTTCAAGAATGAGGCCAATCCTATACTTCCAGGCATGGAAGTTTTCCACTCCTTCTAACTTGTCAACAAGCTTAATGCTTGCAGACATATTTACCTGGAGCTAGGAAAATGACCGAAAAATGAAAGTGCTAAGAATCAAAATTTGAACTTACCAGGAGATGCGCTTGGCTGAGGTGAGTTGCCTGGTGTGCTTGGATCTGAGAAAATCCAAATTTTGCCCCTTCAAATCTGATCTGCAGATTTCTGGACTTGTGCTTCTGGTACTTCTGGTACTCTGGTACTTCTAGTACTTTTGTGAACCTAGGGTTTCACTTTCCGAGAGATCCAACCACTGAAAAGGTGCGCTGAAGGTGCCAAAATGATCCTTGGGGGAGGGTGCAACTTTCTAGGTGGTACTGCAATAGTGACGTTTTTGTCTTGCGAAATATGCTTCCTTTAGGTTGGCTCTGATACCATGTTAATGTTTATGCCATTGTTATAGTTCTTTGCATTTCAATAGACAATAGCATCATAAGAACAAGATCACTGAGAAATACACATTCACTAGAGACACAACATTTATCCTGGGAAACCCTCTAGGGGAAGAAAACCCAACAAAACTTCCTTATCATAAATAGCTTAAACAATGTTCAAGAGATAACTCAAACCAATACGGCCAAACTTAAGGTAACATAAATGTATACAATGCCAAGAGATCTTATGCTAAAGCAGAAGTCCTCTCCCAAGATATGCACCACTCTCTCTCCTTTGGGTATGGTCGGAACTTGTCTCTGTGAGCAAAGTGAGTTGTGTTCAAATGGTAGCCTCATTATTTATAAAGTTAAGCGCGTCACATGAGAAGTGTCTCTTCACTAGCGGGGCCGTCTTCTTAATCTGGGTGGGTAAACCCACCTTTATGTTGGGTCTTCTTATTAGCTGGCAGGGGCGACTTCTTGATACGCTTATTATAATTGTTTGTTGACCAATCCACAAAGGGATTTGGTCCTCTTACAATATCCGACATGATCAATTCACAATGGGGATTGATCCTATGAATAAAATATCAATAATAATAAGAATACTCTTTTCTTGATTGTTATTTCCAGCAGTTCTCGGATATGTGGAGGAACTTTTAGCCTATGGGCTCATATACTTCAGGTGGAGGTAATACTTCATGGTTTCTGATTGATTGGATGGGTAGTACGATTGGACGAGAAGAGTACTTCGGATATTGTTGATTTAAGTTTAAACTATGATCTTAAGATTCCCGGCCGGGATACAAGGCTCCATAGCCCTTAGCACTATGATGAGAATACATTCTTTTACCAAGTGTGCTAGTAAGAGAAACAGTAATGGCTCGGCTACTCTCGATTTGTTTAGTCTTCCGGTTAGACCCACCCGGTAATCCAACGTGATAACTAGTCAGCGTATAAAACTCTCAGAATCCGATTGTTGCATTGTGATTGAAGCATTGAGATGAGATATCACTATGTTGATTTTATGATGCGGAAGAACATTCTCACTATTCCGGTTGTTTTGATGGTGGAACAGCTGAGATATTGATCAAGCCTCTATCCTTGATAGAAGTTTGTGTACTTCGGATAGCTTAGGTGTTCGAGAATGCCTCTCTTAGCGAGGGAGTGTTGAAAATTATGTCGCGATTGCAAGAGCCATTCTCAGGGAGGGATAGCATAAGACCCTAAATGAGATCTAGGGCCCTTAGTGCACTCTGGGGTTCTTGGTTTTGGGACCAAGTAGTTGGAGCCATGGCAAAAGACACTAGCGAGGGCCCAGGTGTGTGTGGGGTTCTTAGTTGGGACCAAGTAGTAAGTCCCTAGATGTGTTCCAGGGCCCACGGATCATGTTCAAGGAATCCTTGCTCGGTGCTTTGATTGACCCTTGTATGTGTTCATGGTGGTTGGTGATGTAAGTCCCTAGGTGTGTCTAGGCCCCCTGGATGTGTTCGAGAATCGCCTTAAAGCATGGGTTGATCTTTGGGCTTGTACCTTGGTGGATGAAAGACCCTAGATGTGTTCTAAGGCCCCCTGGATGTGTTCCAGAGAATCCTTGCTTAAACACTTGGGTTGATCCTTGGTCTTGTACCTTGGTGGATGAAAAGACCCTAGATGTGTTCTAGGGCCCCAGGATAGCATGTTGCAGGGTACCTGGCCAGTCTTGGACGAGGAAGTAGTTCTTTGGTTATTATTACCAAGATGTGAGATATTCTTCCCTCTCTCGGGATGGTCCATGAGACTTAGGAGCAGCCACGAAGATGGACTTGACCACATCATTGATGTTTCCTCTTATGTATTGATGATAAAAGTTTATAAGCTATCATGAGACTTATGTGGACATGTTTGCCATTGAAGGGACCCCTTGACCCAACGCCTTGGGGTCCCCCTTGCTTGATTTTTGTTTCCCTTCTTGTTTGATGTGGTGTTGTTTGTTGTATTTTATAAGTCACTTTGACTTATTTGGTAGCGTTTTAATTAATATTTTTATTAATTAAAGAAATGCCATTATCATTTGTTTTTATTATTGAAACCCTAACCTACCCACCTAAGATATAAGTAAGAGCCTACCCCTCTCTCATTTACTCACACATCTTTCACTCTTCTCTTTCATTTGATTCTTGCTACGACTATCTCAGTTAGGTCTCCTTGTTTTGGTAAGGTCTCTTTGGTGGACTCTCTCTTGCAGTTTTGATGTACGACCTCCTTGGATTTTATTACCTTGCTGGCTGGGAGCTTCATTTATGGTGTGCCTGTTGGGTTAAGGTATTGTGGATCCTCCCACAACGTTCTAAGCTGAGAGGACCTTTCCCCTTGCTGTCTAGGGTGTCGTGGACCTTCCTCCGGGGGCTACAACCTTCCCTTGTGTCCTCTCCTTACTGCCGCTAGCTGGTTTGAGGCTGCCACTGCTTCCTTGGCACCCTTGGCTCCTCCTCCTTTCTTTGTTGGTGTCTTCTCATGCTTGTTGCCTGCTACTTCTTTCAGTTTCAGTTATGAGGGTTTGACAAATGACCCTATGTTCTTTAGCACAGTTCAGATTGGCCAGTTTTGTGTTGAGTTGTTTTGGGTTTTGTAGTAGCACTACCTACGGTGATTATCCTTGAGTCCTCCTTGACAAGCAGTCCACTTAAGATCATGGTTGAAATCAAACCCTTGGGGTTTTGATCATGATCTTTAAACAGAAAATTCCGAGCATATTAAAGAGGACAACATCCATACATCGGGTACATCTTTATTTGCTTTACTAAAGGTAAGTACATAATTTGTTTTAGTTTGAGATCTGCACTTAGTTTATATACATAAACTTTCTCTTCTGTTAAGAATCCTTTTAGCATGTTCAGATTTTAGCATCTACTTCAGATTTTGTTTTAAATTATTGATCTGCATGTACTGTAGAGTTTAATTTTTGAAAAGATATCTCTATTTTATTTTCCCGAAAAATCTAACATATTTTGGGAAGCTTGAATTAGCATTGAAAGAGCTCAAAAGAAATTGGAGACTTTTGAGGCACTAGCGTGAATCCCTTGTTTTGGGGTTTGTTTTGCGGATCATGATGGAAGCTTTTATCTTTAAATAATCAGCGTCATCTTCATTCAAAGCGAAGATATTAGGTTTGAAGGGCACCAACTTCAATGCTTGGAAGGCTAGGGTGTTTAACATACTAGAAGGGGTGACTTGGATGGTACGGTGATATAAGAACCCACACTTCAAGTCTGGTGAGGGCAAGTTGACACCCTATTCAACTAGGGGGTCAACTCCATGGCCTATGAAGATATGCATCATCCCGAGATGCTACCAAGTCGAGACAGTTCAGTTTCTCTGAGTGAATTTTTGCTTCCAGCGCACATTTTTGTAAATGAAATTTCCGCTCCCACTGCGTGGGATAATAATGTAATAGGTTTGCATGGATCATGGAGTTAGGTCAGTTAGCTTAGGATTTATTCATTAGAAGAGTTCCTTCCTTTGGAGAGTGTTTTTATCCTCAAGTTATTAATTTGGCCTAACCCGGTAATAATTTCCCTTGAGTTTTCGCTCCACTTCATTAATAAATCCTCCCAAGGTAATTTGAAGAGGCATCTAATGGATTCATCCTCTGGTAGCTAGTCTTTAGGAATGATAGCCGAAGCTGGCATGTAAGACAACTAAAAAAGTTTTGAATTCCATCCGAGTCTAGATAGGTTTTAATTAATTAAAATTTCCTAAGGTTGAAATTTAATTAATTAATTTTTGATAAATATTGTAAAAACTAGGTCTTTGAGCTTTTGATAGGGATATTTGTGCTCCAAAATGGAATACACCACTACACCCTTGGACCAAGTTCATCTCAGTCGGACTTTCTTTGCTAGGTGTTAGTCCACAAGGAGTATTAGTCAGAATAAAAGCAATTTTAATTGCTAAGCCATGACATGGGAAAAATGTCAATTTTGTTATAATTGAGTAAATGGAGTAAACTAAAGGTGGATAATGATGAGAGAGATATATCCTAACCTACCCAACCCTTTCCCTACCTTTACACACCTTGGACCCACCTCTGCACTTAGAAGCTCCATACTCATTGGGATTGCGCCCCTCTCTTGGAAAGAATTAAGAACATCTTGGAAAGGGGAAGCTTCATGTAAAACAAGTCGTGGGCCCCTCCCCTCATGAGGTGCGCCCTTCCTATCCCAGCAGGTGTATTGCCACACACTCCCACACACTCCCACCTTTCTAATCTCATCTAAACCTAAAAGCTATGCGCCCTCCTTCCTTGGACTCATCTTGGCGTGGATTTTTGACATTTGGCAAAGATCCAAAAGGGGAGTCACTGCCTCTGCGTATAAATGAGACCCCTCACTCACTCATTTCTCACCATTCTCTTGAGTATTGTTATGCTACCATTTTCTTACCATCTCTCTCTCTCTCTCATTGTTCATCTTGCTTCCATTCCATTTTGTTCTTGAAGAGCTTGGAACAATTTTTCTTTGCAACCTCTTTACGTGGTAATAAATAAAAACTTGGAGGAATGGAGTGGAGTCACGATTTTGTCTTATTTCCCATTCTATTATGTGAGGTGATATTGTTTTTTTTTGGGAATATTATTGTGAAGTATTGAGTAGATTCTTTGCGTCATTTTGTTTGCTTAGCTAAGGTTTAACAATAGTGTGGTTGTTGGCCTATATGCTTTGTATTTGCAAATAATATAAACTTTGTTGTGTTGTTGGTTAATGCAATCCATTATCTACTCTTGTATCTCTCACATTTTATTTTAAGTTTGTAGGTTATCTCAAAGAGTGTTGTTGGGATAGATTCGAGCAAGGATCTTCCCTCATCACTCATTAAAACTTAAGTTTTTCTGTTTATCTTTCTGTTCTTATCATTCAGATTTTGGTTGCTAGCACTCTTAGATGATAGGTCATTTAAATACTTTATTTTTTTGGTTTTATGGAATTTTTTTGTTGCAAAACAAAAGTTTCTTAAGTTGTGGGTGTGTTCATTTCCGATAGCTTAATAACTTGCTGTTTCTTGAGGGATCCACCGGAGGCAAGGTGCATCTTTGCTAGTTTTAGATCCTGAAACACACTTCCAGAGGCTCCCTTTCAAAGTGGTAACAAAAGCCCTTCTTCTCTTCATCTTTCTAAGCATTGTAAGCAGCCAAGGGGTCCCAAGTGCCTTGCCTTCCTTGTTTTGAGTTCATTTTCATATTCTTTTCTTCTTTTATTTTATTTTCTAACCCCATAGTATAGCTAGCTTAGTTATGGATGTCTAACATGAATGCTTATGGTTAAAATTATCTAGTTTTAGATCTCACACATAACTAAAATGCTAGTTTAAGCCCGTGGAGGAATAGGATAAAATCTTTTGATTTGTCATTTATTTATTTGCAAGCTCTCATTTCTCAAGCATTTATCTTTCACATTTGCAAACACACATGGGTATCTTAATGGTTTAAACAATCCTCACTTAGTAAGTTATTTCAAGTTCTTTATATGCTTTAGATGCAGTAATCTTGTGATCTAAGAACTTCATTTCCATTGCTTAAACATTTGGGTTTTGGGCCCTTTTGGCACTTTTTGGGCAAGTGAAACTCACTTTAACACACCTAATAACCTAAAAACACTTAGTCCATGGGTTTAATAACAAACTAGACTTAATAGGACACCTTCTGAGACCATCTTATCCATTAAAAGCGGACTAGAGGAAGCAACAACAAAAGGGTGATAGGCGATGATGGTCAGTAAGTCTAAGCGTCCTTTTCGAGGTACTCTTTTGCTTAGATTGACACATTATGGAGCTAGGGTAAAACCTGGATTATACATTCTTCTTGGGCACCCAGCAGTTACTTGGTAAAAGTGGGGGGAGTATTGGGTTGACATAGCTAGGATTGAAGCATCATTTAATAAAACTTTTAATCAATCCTTAATCTACAACTTTTGGTCAATCTACATTTACATTTGCAAGCACTTCATCTTACTATTACATTTATATGCAAGTTATCTTTATGAGTTGTGGATTAATTATCTAAGTGGATTTATATCTGTGTTTTTGAACAATTTACTTTTCAAGCATATTTCATTTAAATTGTTGTTCCTATTTTCGTGTGATCCCTCAAGAAGTTGCGCATTCTCTTGGAGGCACTATCTTGTTGGATCTTGAGTGATTTTGTTGCCATTGAAAACAGTCCAATAGAGTAGTGCATCCTTTTTGAGGAGACACTCTATTGTGATCATGTAACTGATGTGTTGATGAATGCTCCCTTTTGAATATCTCCATTTCCTGCACAATTAAGTATTTGAGTTAGTATTGTATCTTTATATCTTTTGTATATCATGTCTAGTGTAACTTTGGTGTAACTCTTAGATATTATTTTTGTACCTTTGTATTTAGTTGTTATTTTTGTATCTAATCTTGTTGTAATCTTTGTAACCTTGTAACTTTGTGTAATGACCCTCAAAACTTAGTTGACCCTTGCCCAATCATGGGCACTAGTCTTAGTTGACCCTAGGGAAAGGCTTGCTTGACATTCTAATTGTTACACTTACGTACTGCACCTTTGCATCATGGAGAAACTGAAAACTACATTTAATGTTTATGCCATTATTATAGTTCTTTGCATTTCACTTAAGATAATAGCATATGGGGAACAAGATCAGCGAGAAATACACATCCACAAAGAGACACAACATTTATCACAGGGGAAACCCTCTAGGGAAGAAAACCAATAGCTTCCATTATCATAAATAAGCTTATACCTTTGTTCAAGGGATAACTCAGCTATTACAAAAGTCCTTCCCAAGAGATGAGCCACCCTTATTCTCCTCTCTCCAACTTGAATTGCAACTTGCCTCATACAAGAGAATGAGCAAGTGAAGTATGTGTTAGAAGTGGCTAGCCTTTTATTTATATCAATTTGGCATGTGTGAAGGTCACTATGCGGTGGGCCGGAAAGCCTCTCACAGCAGGTGGAGATAAACACTTGGTAATTTTGGCCCTTTCATTATAGCTGGCGGGGCCGACTTCTTATTCTGCACATTATAATTTTACGATGACCAATCCGCAAAAGAGATTTGGTCCTTATACAATGCCGACTTGATTAATCCTCAATGGGATTATTAATAATAAAAATAATAACTAATGACATGAATTAACCCACAATGGGGATTTAATTCAATAACAAAATAATAAGAATGCTCTTTGGGTTACATTATTTCAACACTCCCCATAACAAGAAGGAATTATTCTTCATCGGTCTTCTCCGGCGCTTCGGGCGAGAGGTGCACGCATCATGGAATTTGGCATCCGAGGACGGTAATAAAATCAATAGCGTCGCGAACAGTGGCTAGCATATTTATGAGTCATCGGAGTTTTCTTCATCGGCCCGGCATCATGTTCTCAGATGCTATCATCATTGCATCAAACATGTATCGATGAAAGCGATACCTCATTGTAGCACTAGGCTGTCACATCACGATACTACACTAGCTTAACATCCGCATTTCGATTAATGGAGTCACATCTTGCTAGATCTAACAACTAGGTTAAATTAGAGTAATATAATCAATGCTTGCTTTCACGTCTAACAACTAGGTCTGAAGTGAGGAATCACAACTCATGCTGCGTCTAACAACTAGGTTAGAAGCATGACTCATCTTCGCTGCGTCTAGAGCGATTGAAGCAGGGAACCTCAACATCTAAGCTTTTCGTCTAACAACGGGTCGGAAGCGAGGAATCATCGGCGTTATGCTTTCCGTCCACAATAACTAGGTCGGAAGCATAACTCATCTTGCTTCGTCTAATATGGGTCGGAAGCAGGGAATCAACAGCGTTATGCTTCACGTCTAACAACTAGGTCAAAGCATAACTCATCTTGCTTCGTCTAACAAGCGAGGTCGAAGCAGGAACACCGCGGCGCACGTCATGCTACGCGATCCTTTCGCGAGTCGAGAAACGCGAGCTCATCTTGCTTCACGTCAACAACTAGGTCGGGAAGCAAGGGACGGCTGACGCGTTATGCTTCACGTCCCAACAACTGGAGTCGAAGCAAGGAACCAACTGACGTTATGCTTCGATCTAACAACTAGGTCGAGCATAACTCATCTTGCTTCACGCCTAGCGGCCCGAGGTCGAGAAGCAAAGGATCACCGCAATCGTAGCTGCGTCTAGCTGCTTGGTCGGAAGCATGACTCATCTTGCTTTCGCGATCTAGCAGCGAGGTCAGAAGCAGGAATCACATCTACTCCCCCTTCGGGGAAGGTCCTTTCGGACAATACAAGCTTATCTCGAAGGTGTTCAAACTTTACGAGATAGAGGCCCAGTCATCACATAAATAACATGTTCATCTGTGCTAATGTCTTGGAGCTTCAAGGCTCCTCTACGTACCATATGCCGGATGAAATGACGGATCTCTATGTCTTTTGACTTGTGGGTGGAACACGAGGATTCTCTGTCATTTTAATGCGACTTTGATTATCGCATAGAATCGCGGTGCTCTCATCTCCAAATCAAATGGGCACATGCGGTAACTTCGAGAGCCATATAACCCGGCGACTAATGAGAACATGCGGCTGATGTACTATGCTTTATGTTGAGAATAATCTTGGATTGCTTTCTGCGCCGCGAGGCATAGCTGATCCCAAACAACATCCGGAAGTGCTTTTACTATCAGCAAGGCTTCCTGCCCAATGTCTGCATCGGTATATCCAATCGGTGAAGTCATGATCTCCATCATAGGCTGAGACCATAATCCATTGTACCCTTAAGGTATCTCATCACATGTTTTCGCGGCCACTAAATGAACGCGTCACGGGCTCCACCGGCCCGACTTAAGGTGTTCCTTTATAAAACATATGTACAGTCTGATGTTAAATTCGGTACATCATCGATCCGTAATAAATGCATGCGGTGGCATCTATCAGATCTGGCGAAGTATCGACCAACGGCTTCGACTTTGCTTCCATGGGTGTATTCATCGACTTGCATTCGAACGTAATGTCGAATCTTCGATCTTGGTCGTGTACTTCCCTTGGTTTAAGGAAGATTCTTTCCAAACTCTACCATACCTCAAGACCCTAAAATAATGCATTAGACCAAGGTCTTTCATTTCAGATACTAGCGGAAAGTCTCTGTTTGCATTCAATGATGAGCTTTTCTTCTCTAGTTAGAACAAGTCATCCACATCTGATAATAGTAATGCGGTTCATTATCCATGATCTTGAAGTAGAGATTAGAATCTGCTTTACTCTTGAGAAAGCCCAAGCTCATCAGCTGTCTACTGACCATACCAAGCTCACGGGGCTTTACCTCAATCCGATATCAAGTCTTTCTTCCAATCGGCGGAGACATGAGACTTCCTGTCTTCAACCCTCCTTGGGGTTGCTTTATACACTTCCTGATAATACCAATCAGGAAAGCTGTCTTCACATCCCATTTGGTGCAGCTTCCGTTTCATCTTAGCAGCAAGATCTATAATGGATTACGTCGAAGTGTATCATTACAAGGCGAATGTCTCTTCATGATCAATGCCTTCCTTCTAGGAAAACCACGAGCGACAAATCTTAGCGCATATTTCTCAATACTTCCACCGGTAGCATGTTTTATTTTGAAGAGCCATCGTAGGATACCCCATCTTTATTTTGGTCTAGGAACTATTTCCCTTACTTCATTCTTCATTATGGATCGGTATTCCTCTGTCATGGCATCTTCCCATTCTTTCTTACGGATGGCCTCTTCAAAACATGTAGGTTCCTCGTCAAGTAGATTACGCACGCATCAAAGCCGTCCAACTAGAGAATGGCTTTGGTCTTTCACTTGTCGTGGACCTTCTAGAACACATACTTCTCTCCATCTTGTGAGCTCTCTTTCCCAAGCGGGGGCTTTTTCATGGGAGAGGTCATCGGGAGGTTCTTGAACTACGGTATATCATGATTAACCAAGAGTCTCTCATTGGGAATATGACTTCCCTTCACGATTCTGCGACTCACGGAACTTCTCTCCACGGTTAACGCAATCCACGGGATTTCTGGGTTCCTCTTCACGTACCTCTTCAGGCTGGCATCTTCCCGATTTCTTAAGTGCATCTTCTTCATCAAGGAATGCGTCCCTGTGATCTCAATATGGCGGTGACCCGGGATGTAGCTAATTTTGAGGCCCTTGGATACCTCCGCAGGTATCCCATAAATATTCCCTTCTTTCGAGGAGGCTCAATTTGTTCCTTTTCTCTTTCGATTTATATGAACAAAACCTTTGGATAATAAAATATTTTGAGATGGCCACCTCTGGCTTCTTTCCGATGAACATCTCTTACGGTGTCTTGAACCCAAATTGCACTATGGGATAGTCGTTACGCAAATAAACAACGCCATAAGCGCTTACGCCCATAAGCACATAGGAAGATCTTGATCTTCACAACTTCCAGCATGATTTTGTGAATATCTGCAAAGATGTTATCAAGATCTCCAACAAAACGGAGATCTTGATCCCAACATCTTTCTTGGGAATATTCACGAATTCTTTTGAAGGGTATATTTTCCTCCATTATTTGACACGAGTATCTTAATCCCATTAATATTGTGTAATGGAGGATTTGGCGGCGTTAAGGCCACATACATCACGAATGAATGAGTTCTAGGACCTCTATACACTTGTCCCTCTCTTGACCGGGTTCTTGATGTTCTTCCCTTACGCACATCCATTTACGCCCTTAACCTTCGCAATCACCTTTCGTTCACGAGTAAACCTGTGAAACTTTGCATATGTATGGTAGCGCCTTGTAGTTGATGTGAGCTAATCTTCTAGTTCCACATGGATTCTTCAATAGTGTGGGTCATGGCAAATTCTGAGTAGCCCTTTAGCTTATACAAGCCAAATTATTCTTTTCCAATGATGATTACTATAGCCTCCTCAGGGTTATCACATGTGACATGAAACAACCTTCACTATAGCTTCCTCCTGTGACTTGGAGCAAGGTCAACAAAATAATATCCTTCTTGATAATATAAAGCAATGGCATGAACAATCATCACATGATAGCCCCTTTAGAGCTTATTATTTATAATTTGGCAAAGATTAAAGGTAAGGATTACAATACTAAATGGGGTCAACAGCAGGTCTCTTAGTGTTGTGACAAGCATTCTTCAATGGCAATATGAAACTAACACAAAGGGGTTTCTCTAGAGGAGGTGTTAGTCATATCGGGCAAAGTATTCTCACATGTTATCCAATATAATGCTACGACGATTGTTATCTAACTAAAGTTATTAGCTTGTCATGTGTACCTTTAGTCTTGATTGAAATCAAACACGAGTCTTGTCCTCAAATTAGTGCTTGCTTTTTCTTCCAGGTTTCCTTCACTAAAGTGATGAGTGCTTTCTTCAACCTATCTTAAATGCTTAGACAATATGCTAACTTAATGAGAAGGTTAGGTTAGAGAATAGCTTTATGATCATCTTTTTAATCCTGCTAATGATTTGATCATGGCTTCAACATGCAACAACTGAGTCAAGATAATTTCATAACAAATAGATGCATGTTAAAATAATCACACTGGGTTGCATCATTCCTCCGAATATGTTGGATCTTGAGATATACGGATCTATGGCAAAAGATCCCTTCTCCGCAAATACTCTTTAGGGTTTAACCATTAACCATATGTGAGTACATACCAGTTGCATTTTGCCGGTGGTAAACAATACGGTAGCAATGGTAATCATTACCAAAACTTCAAGTGATTGCAAATTTGGTTCTATGGATGCAAGCTGCTTGGTCTTTGCAACTGCATGCAACTTAGGGTTTTATGAAAACCTTAATTTTTCAAACTTCAAATTTTGAAAATTTGATCCAAGGGATAAATGCGTTATTTGGCCGAGTATCTTTGGTGTACTCAAAATTCGAAAATCCAAATTTTACCTTTCAAAATCGCTCTCAGTTTTTATGGTGAATTATACGGTTTTTACGGTATACGGTTCTCTTGGTTTTTACGGTACTCTTTGTGAAACTAGGACACTTTCAGGAGATCTAATACTTGAAAGGGTGCTCGGTGCCAAATTGATCCTTGGGGAGGAATTTCTAGAATTGATAAATTTGAAAACTCTCACTTTTCAAAACCCTAATTTTTGAAGTCCGTTAGCGATTGACGTTTTCCTCTTGCAGTTATTGCTTTCTTGAGGTTGGCACCGATACCATGTTAATGTTTATGCCATTATTATAGTTCTTTGCATTTCATAAGATAAGAGCATAATAAGAACAAGATCAACTGAAAATACCCATCCACAAGAGACACAACATTTATCACGGGAAACCCTCTAGGGGAAATACCGGCAAAACTTCCTTATCATAAATAGCTTATCTGATGTTCAAGAGATAACTCAACCAATACGGGGAAAGGAAATCCTCCTCCAAAGAGATCGCCACCCTTCTTCTCCTCTCTCCAACTTGGTGCTGACTTGCCTCATAGAGAGAATGAGCAAGTGAAGTGTGTGTTAGAAGTGAGAGCTAGCCTTTATTTATATCAATCTTGTACGTGTGAAGAGTCACCATTTGGTAGGACCGACCTCTCTGCTAGTTGGGTTTACCCACCTTTAATTAGTTTTGGCCCTTTCATTATAACTAATGGGGCCGACTAGCATTACGCACATTATAATTGTCAGATGAAAGCCGAATGGCAAGGGGATTTGGTCCTTATACAATTACCGACTTGATTAATCCTCAATGGGATTAATCTAATAATAAAAATAATAATAATGACATGATTAATCCCGCGATGGGGATTTAATCCAATAACAAAATAATAAGAATATGCTGGGTTACATTATTTCAACGACTTCCCCAACCCTTTAACTAAATTAAAACCAACTCCTAGAACCCACAAACTCTAAAATCTCATCCGGCGGGGTCTACCCCCTTTGTCTTCCCTAGGAGGAAGCCTAGGCGGAAGAGGTTCAAGTCAAAGTGGCGTGGGCTTTGAACCTAGGCATTGTGCCTCAGGACACACTAAGTGGCGGGGACTTAGCTCCGTTTGCAAAAGAATGTATAAGGATAACAACATGCAACATATAAATAGACCAAAGCTAAAAGAATCATCTTTGACTCAGTTAAGGACAACATGATGCTCGTCATTGGTCATCTAAGGACAACCAAAGAATGCTTTCATGCCCTAGCATATCTTTATGAAAAGAAGGCTCCAAATCAGAAGAGGACTGAAGAAACAACTTTGTACATTAAAGATGGGAAAGGAAAAAACCATCGTTGTTTTCTTTTCCAAGATTTCTCAAACTAGAGATCATCTTACAACAATTGGAATTGCATTGGATGATGATGACCTTAACCTGGCTGCAATTGATAGTCTCCCTGACTCATGGGAGACTTTTCTTTCTTCGGTCAGCGAAGAAGTTCAACCAACTTTGAGAGATTATGGCGGTGCTTGGAAGAAGAAGGTAGACTCAAAAGAAGAAATGAGCCCTCAACAGTAAGAGACCATGCTCTTTTAGTTAAAGCCAAGAGATGGAAGAAGCTTCCTAAGCATCAAGGGAAAGGTAAGATACCCCAAGGTAAGCAATCTCACTTTCACTCTCATTTATCTAAAATAAGATGCTTTAATTGTAAAAAGCTAGGTCATTATGAAAAAGACAGCAGGAACCCTCCTTCACAACAAAAGCAGAGAGGCAAGTTTCATGCTTTAGTTGCAACTGAGGAGGAAGAGCCTCAAAGAAGAAGAACTAGGGTTGTTACTAAAGAGCAAGAACAATGTCAAGAATGCTATCTTATCTCAGCCCTCTCTGACACTTTATAACCAACTAGGAGGATGTTTGGTTAGTGGACAACGGAGCATCCAAGCACATGATAGGTTTCAAACATAACCTTGTGAACTATTGAGATAGTAAGTTCAATGTGAAGGTAGAATTGGGTGATGATGGCACCTATGAAATCAAAGGGTTTGGATCAACATCCTTTCAACTTTAGACAGGTAATGTATTTCATACCGATGAAATTCTTTATGTTCTTGGATTAAAGAAAA
>SNQJ01S0225074.1:0-14724 GCA_010110895.2 Picea sitchensis
TTCCAACCATACGCCACACTGATCACACGGTGGAGCTGCTGGTTGAACAGGAGAGGGTTTCGACGAGTCACCGAGGGTTTCACGAGGCATTTCAATGCCTGGAAAATTGGGATCATCCCGCAAACAAGGTGGTAGGTTTTCAAAAAAGTCGTATGCGGGTTTATCACACAGAACTTCAGAGTAGGGATACTCACTTGCTAGGTAGCGTTCAATCTCTGAGTTAGAATCTTCACTTATCATGACAGGGTCAGGGTTGACAGGAATTTTGGGTTTATTCCTTGCCATGCGAGAGATTAATCGAGCATTTTTCTTGCCTTTTGAATTCGCATAAGGTTTGGTTTTGGACTTTTTAGCCGAGGGTTTAGTATTTTCGACATGACTGGTAACAGAATTTGGTAGAACAATAGGTGGCTCGGGTAGAGGTTTGGGTAGCAGAACGTTGTAAGGCACAGGGGGAATAGGCTTGCTTTCGCTCACCACAGGTTTGTCAACCTGTGGTGGGCTTGAGTCCTCAAAGTTATTCCGACTTAGAAAATCACTCCAACAGTCACGGCGTAAACCCAACTCATAAATCATAAGCATTTTTATTAACCCAAAATGGAAAATACTGGTATCGGCCTGGTTGCATTTATACCTTTTAGCCATTTTAAACAGACTCCTATGTAGATAGTGAGAAATGTTAAGCTCGTAGCCTATAAAAACCATCAATAGCCGAAGGTGATACATGAAAACGAAACCATACCTGCCCTCGCAGGTGATGAATTTCTTGATTACCAATAGCAAGTCGTGCCAGCGTTGCTTCAGCATGTTTGCGGGCAAACCCTTGTGACAAGAATTAACCTTTCGTGATTGGAAGAGCAACATCCACGGGACATCTTCCAGCTTGCAATTTTTCGACCACCTCTGTCCGACAGCAGGCAGATCAGTAGCCAAACTAAGAGATTGCTCATCAATTTCCAGTTGCACATCTCCAACCTTGGCTCGGCAGCCATCGAAGGTTAACGCAAATTGCCGAGCCACACTAGGGTTAAAGCCATCAAACTTTTGTATGAACGGGAGCCATCCGAACTCTTCCAGGTCACTGTAAGCACCATCAAACATTAACAATGTCTGGCAGCCATTGGGTTCATCCCTCACGACTGGAGCCATGGCTTGTGTGCATAGTAGGGTTTGAATTGAACATAATTAACACACAGGAGCGAGGTCGCTTGGGATTAACAGATGCAAGCGCTCAAAGGGGAAATAATCAATGTATGTGTGTGAAGGTGGTGGGTTTATCACCACCATGCAAAACATTAATGGTTGAGTACAGTGTTGTTCCATCAATAATCATAACGTTTAAAACATATTAATCGGCCAACCCGAATCGGTGAATAACCATATCAACGTGCCATTAATCAAATGTAAAACCAAAACCATACGCCAAGTGTATAGTTCAAACCAACATGAAATCCAAAAATTTCACCAACGCGCCAAGTGTAAAACATTGCCATGACATCGAACTCACCTTTGACCCATGCGCATTTGTATAATCAAAGTTTATGAATCATTGCAACAAGAGATTTTATAAAATCGATAAGCCAAAGGCTTATAATAGTCAGGATTATATCATATAGAACCGAGATTAACCATGACCCCTATATAATCAAGTGTGATTCATAGATTATCATGCTCAATGCCTCATCAAATAAATAAAACCAAGTTTCACAATCAAATCGAAAGTAGGTAGATGGACATAGTTTGAAAATTATTCCAGCCACTTAATAGCAAACCAAAGGTAAGTGCTTTTGAGAAAATCATGACAGTCCAAAAAGATGGAGGAGTTTTCATGCTTTCAGTCGTGAAAACTGAATCGAAAACAAATTGCAATTGTCGCATGAAATAAAAAGAATGTCTGCTTGCAAAATGCGATGATGACTTGACGTTCAGGAGACAAAAGGTGTAGGCAGCTTATATGGTAATTGAAAAAATTGAATTGGCTGCCAACACAAGGCCAATGCGAATAGAATCAAAGTGGTTGTGGCATTCCATAATTAGGGTTATAATAGGGAACCAGAGAAGAATCATGGAAGCTACAACCATTTCAAGTTGAAATTCTTGTGGTCAATTCTCTATTTATAAACCAAATTTCAATAGTATCTGCTGGAACATATATATTTTTAAACTTTTTGACTTTAAAGAATTTTCATTTCTGGTTAAATAAGAATAAGGTGCACGTGATATACGTCGTCGGTTAAGTCTTCCATCTGATCGAACGATCCTAAATCTCTTCAGATTTGTGGAGCCGCCAAATGGTTAAAGAGTTATAACACTAGAGTTTGCTTCAGATCTTCATGCCTCGGACGTTTCAACAAGTCATAACTTTAGAAGTCTCGATACCCAAAAAGTGTCTGAAGGATCCTAGTCATAGTACACATGTACCTTCCTGAGTCTTGATATATCACCAAAAATAACGTCATCTTTGACACATCACTTCAGGCAATGGCCTTTTGGAAATTTAATAAAAGTTAACTTGACAATCCACAAAGCAGTAAATGCCAAAATATTAGAGCTTAATCAACTAAGTTAATCTTGGTTAAAAGACAGTTAATAACTTCGCAATTCAAAAATTCGGATGTTTATCACCCATCACGTCTCGAACTTTCCGAAGTTCGAGCCCCCAAAACATTTCAAACTTAAACGGGGTTAATTAAAGCTAAAAACGATTATCTTGTGATTATTTTTTGCAATTTCGGGCTTCGGGAATTCTATCTCAAGCTATTGTTAAAAATTCCGAAGTCCGAACACCCGCAAGCATTTAAAGTTAAACACGATTAATTAATGTGTTAAAAATATTATCTCGAAATTAATCATTCGTGAATTCACATTTCGGAGATTTTCTAACCCGTTTCATCCAAAGTTCTCGATCGTGAACCGTCGATATTATGGCATTAATCACAAATCTACAGTAATGATTCTAATATAGATTGGAGATCGCTGCTTAGATTCTCTCATTAAGGTAAATGATTTTGTCGTCACTAAAGGTATTCGAAAATCAATGCGCTTAAGGTAATAAGAATATCAGATTTTGAATTCCATCTTCATTCTTGCAAAATAGCAAATTTTAGCCAACTCAGAAAGCTCATGTATTCCCCTGTAACAGGTACTCCAGTTATGTTTTCATCAATAGCATGGCACCACGAAATATGGCCAAAGCAGCTGGTGAAAGAGTAAACCCGAATACAGATGTTTTGTCAGACACATGATCGAGAGCCATAGATATCGTGAAATCTTGGACCCATGGGTTCGGTGTTCTACAATACGAGCTCATAAATTGCCCAGAGGATTCAGGGGAAGAAGTAACTGAAACTCATGCGACCAAGCTCAGGGACATAGCTCAGTCAGAGCTAAACAAAATAGTCGCGCGGCCGAGGCTCATGCTGTATAACAACATGATAGGTTGGGCCCTTGAGAACGTTGACATTGCAACTAGGAGCTTTTACAATTCACAGAAAGTTGTTGTCAGGTCTTTTCGACCGGAGCATATACAAGTAATGTATAAATTATCCCCTATTTTTTAAAAACAGTTACAATGTTGCATTCCTAATGGAATTTGACCAACAAGAGTGCACACAGTATGGGAAAAACTACCCTGATTTAATCAAGGATTGGTGGGGGCACCCTGACAAATTTAGAGCCGACACCCAAGGCCTATATGCCACAGCATCATTAGACGCCCATATGATCTATGTGGCTATGATGCTATGTAGAATATTTGGGAAAAAGGACTCCTCTCATTTCCTATTGGCATGGACACCAATTATGCATGAAGTAGCCAAAGTCTACTCTTTCAACTGGGCCAAGATGTTATCAGACAACCTGGCCAAGGAAATCATAGGATACCAATTGGAAAAATCCAAAGGGAAACTCGCTCCTTTCTACATGTCGGCATACATCATGGATGCCATTTGTTTTATGACTCCTTTCCCTCTAATGAGCTGGAGCTGGACCCCAAATAGCGCTGAGCCTATCCATTTCTATCACTCCAAGATGTGGGAGGACAAATCCAGAGATTTATTCTATGAAATCTCCCATTATGTATTAATGTCGATTCATTTCACCCTATACAGTTTCCCACCCCCCAGGATTTCAGATAAAATCATGGCCAACCTGGGAAAAATAGTGGACTAGTATATTGAGGAAAAAATTTCCTACTTCAGGGTTTTTGGGTGCTCGGTTCCCCCCCATGCTCTTCCAAAGTTTTTGCCAGATCGACTGGTATGCCGAGAGGTTGCTTATCAAACCATAACAGGAGGCATCAATAAATAATTGAAAGCGACCCAGAAAAAGGTCTGGCCAACCTTCCCTCTTCAGGTTGGTATGTTTTCATTACAAGATTTCGGCCATTTGAAAGTAGAGGTTGCGGCTCTAGAAGACGCCAAGTTAGTTGATATTGAGTTTAAGAGGCACAATTCCCAGAAGATAGTGGAAACTCACCTAGCTCAATACAATTTAAAGAAGTATGTGCACGCGATTTCCCCACCGGATGAAATATTCAGGGGAGCCAGGCCATATGAGGAAGTGTTGAGCAAAGTCTGAACTCTGTCTCCAGATCAACTAGCCAGTTTTTACAGTTTTCAAAATCACGGAAAAAATAGTTTGCCAAAGGTATTACAGGGAGAACCAATAACACCTTCATCTACACAGGAAGCTACAACTCAGGGTTTGGAGGCAAGAAGTTCTGACAAACAAAGTATTGATGGAAATACGAAGGATGTCGAAGTCTCAATACAGAAAGTGGAGACTGCATTATCAAACCCATCGAGTACTCAAACAAAAGCTTATCTTGAATCTTCGTTGAAAAAAGGACAGGATACATCGTCGTCCACACCAGATAAACCAGCTACAAACACAGTAGGGTAACAACCATCCATAGAGATAGGTAGCCCCATTATGTCATTAACACCTTTACAGTCAATTCAAGGAAATCCAAATGCCGAAGTCATATTCATATAAGACCTTACTTCGATTTCAGCCGAAGAAATGCCTCCTTCGAACTTCTTTTTCAGTAAGCAAAGAAGGGCCATAGTTAAGAGAGAAACGTATCAAAAAGACAGTCCAACAATCAAAAGGCAAAGAATGTTGTATGATGGACAGGGCCTAGATGATACATAATTAGCCAGGGAAATGGCAAGCGCATTAGGTGCCTTTGCCACGGTCAATCAGTGTTCAATAGAAAATCTAGCGGAGCAGTTGAAACAGAGAAATATGTTGGTAAAGAAGTTGCAAGACCATATGATGACCGCGGAACGAGAGGCCAATAGAGAATTATCCATTCAATGGGAAGAATTGATCAAGAAAATACAATCCAAAATAGACTTGGTTGAAGGTACAGCAGTGAATATGGCATCTTTCCAAGCTCAAGCACTAGAAGTACATGAAAAGTTGGAATCATCCCAGCAAGATCTTTTTACGAAAGTAGAAGCCATTCAAAATTGTTACCGGGTGGTAGACCTTTCCCTGAATAACATTTACATCAAAGAAAGAGAATCCCTTGCATCTCGGGCTAAGTTTCAGTAGGTTGTCTTACTAATACCAAAAGATGATGTATCAGAGGTTCCTCGATTGTCTCTTTCTGAGCAAACCCGAGGTGACATAATTTTGAAAGCCTGGGAAACAAATCTGGCCGAAAGCAAAAGAATGGCCAGAGAGGTAAATAAATCTTATGAAGAACCATTGTCTTCACTAGGCAAAGGGCTACTTGATGTTGAAGGATATAGTATCCCCGAGGCCCTGAGGCAGATTGACATAGCAAAAAATCAACAAAATTCTAAGACAAGCAAAGAAGAAGCCCGGACAACCATCCAACAAATGAACCAAATCGATCTTATCCAAATAAACAAATGGATAGTGGATCCCAGTTTGCAGCTACAGGCCACATATTTGGAAGAAAAGAAGATACGGGAGAGGTTGTCTCATGTGGAAAAGAAGCTATACATTTTTTAAGCGAATGAAGAAACAGAACCTTCTAGGTTGGTGGTACAGTTAGTGGGTAGACGCATCAAGTGTGTCGAATATGGGAAAGCAAGCACATATGGAAACAAGTAAGACAACATGTACATGCTACTCACACAGATCATGATCATATGTCAATTGTTTCCAAGCTAAAGGAGGAGAATAAGCGTCTCTGTCAGCATACGAAGAGACAGAGGGGGTTGCTTATGGAACCTTTCAGTTTTACATACTATAGTATTTACTATTATGAGAAGTCCAACCGTTTGGGTTGAGACCATTCTGTATAAATACATAGACTAAAGACTTGTTTAGGGCTGCTTCTTGCCAATTGTAATAGATAAAACTCTCCTTACAGAGAATTAATACAAGTGCAGACAGAGATTCCAAGTTTTGTTCAAATCTGGGTTATGTGTTCTTTGTTTTCCATTTCACAACATTTCTTTATGTATTCCCTGATAAATGTTTGATTTCAATTTAGTACAACAACTATTGTAATCTTATGGTATCAGTAATTTATTAGGTAAGCATCTTTTCCTCTGCATTTACTGTGAGTAAATCAAGACATGCTTGTTGTATAGATTCATGCATTTTATACTTTATTCAAGGTTACACTATCTCTTTCTTCCACTGCAACAAGGCAGGACTCTTCAGTAATTAATGCCTTGATCTGTTTAACAGTTTTGTATCTTTCTCTCACTCCATTCAATATTACAATTTTGACTCAGACACGAAATACGACCTCTGTGCTGTCAAATTGTTAGTTCCATCTAAGGAATTTTTTCTCATATAACTAAGGTAGAAAAAGAAACTAAGGTAGAAAAAGAAATTTAAAAATACACTCTCATAAAATTTCCTGATGCCTAACATTATCCTTTGATCCTTAATTTTAATCTCAGGACCAACATCTTTTAGGCATCGTTGTCGGGGAACGGAGAAACAAAGTTATTTTTCCCTGGGAAAACGACAATGGTAAGATTCTCTCTTTAATAGTGAATACTGAATCAAGGCTATTTTTATCTTTCACTAAGCGACTCTACTATAGATAAACTGGCATTCGGTCGAAAGAATACCAGGAAGAACCCAGACGATCAACAGATTACGCCTGTATCCGATCTCGAAAGATTGTTAAAACCCAAGGGATACCTCAAGTCCACTACCGCATCCGCAGGTACGAAGTACCAACCCAAAATAACTCAAGTCAATAATAAGGTTCTAGTGGAAGAATTAACTCCCGAAGAGAATTTTAGACAAACCCCCTCTGTGCAAGCCTCATCTAGCAAGCCTGATGTTAGCTATAAGAACCCAGAGGTAATCGCACCTGAAATAAAGATTGAGATTGACACTTCTGATTATCCAAACACTCCGAATAAAATATCCTCTTCTATACCCGCTATCGTTACTTTTCTTTCTAACCCATCCTAACCCGAAGCAAAGGTTTCGGTTCTCCGAAATCCCGAAGAGCGTATTTTATACCCCGATTTGTCCCCTATTGGTTCACCTATCTATACATATTGTAAGTCTGAATAAGTAATTCCATGTTTTCCTTTCCCTCCTCTTCTAGAATTTGCATCTCATAACGATCATTTTCCAAATTTCCCTTCGCCACATCCCGAGGAAATTGAAAGGTCACCGCTTCGGTCCCTAGAAGTTTACGAAAACCCTCTTTTTAACTCTCGAAGTTCATCCCCTCGGCTTCCAATGGTTGTTGTTGGAGGAGGTGGTGTTGGAGGAGGAGGCGGTCAAGGACCACCTCCGCCCCCTAGGATTTTTGCCAAAATGGAGGCCAAATACACTCCCTTGGTCCTTCCCCTCATCCTTCATGATTTACCAGAAAATTATATGAAGAACTTACCAAAGTTTACGGGAGAAGGGGACTTAACCTCCATAGAGCATATAACCTTTTTCGATCAGTTCGTTGATATCCTCGGCATTGAGCATGAGGATGTTTATTCAAGGCTCTTGGTGCAAACTTTCGAAGGGAAAGTAAGAATCTGGTTTCGAGGACTCCCAGTTGGATCCCTAAGGTCTTATGATGATTTACAAAACATTTTTTTAAGATAGTGGTGAGAAAAGAAAGACCACTTGTACTATTTGACCAAATTCGGGGAATTGAGAAAGAAGAACTTTGAGTCGGTTCTGGAATTCACTTAGAGATTTAACAAACTTTATCATAAAATTCCAGCAGAAGTTAAACCCTATCAGCCTGTAGTGAAGGTAACTTTCGCAGGGGATTTTGAACCCAACTTCGCCCTACTTTTAATGGAAAGGAGATCTTCTACCCTCACGGGAATGCAGGACGACACCATAGAAATTGAGTCGAACATGATGGCGTCTAGTAAACTAAAATCCAAGGTTGAGATGGGAACCAAATAAACCAAACGCTTCAGGGAACACACAGGACCCTCTGGATCTGGGAGGTCTGCAGAAGAAAAAATGAATGACATGGCTAAGATAATCAAGGATTTGTCAAACAAAATTTATAGAATGGAACTATAACAAGTTAAACCTGATCCATTTGCTAGAAAATATTTTAGGAGAAATCCCAACTCCCAGACCCAACAGAGACAAATAAAAAACAAAGATCAAAAGATACAGGCTTCGTTTAAATCAGAAAAATTTATAGGAGATGATATACATAATTATGAAGGGTTAGAAGAAGATATAAATAACCTTAGTGATAAAGACCAGGAACCTCATCTAACTAGACGGGATTATGAAAGATCTCTATACCAAGACTCCCTGTCTAGTAACGAGGAAAGCATAAATAATTTGGGAGAGTCTTTTTATCAAGGAATCGCCGACTCCATAATGGTCAAGCTTCAATAGAAGTATAATTTGAGGCCCAAAGAAACGAATACTGAAAAGGGTCCACCCAAAAATATTTTATCAAGAAAAAAAGAGAATGAGGCGGTTGTTACTAAACCACTAGTTGAAAAACAATCTGCCCAAACCAAAACAGTTGAAACTTGAGAAACGCAAACAAAGAAAACAAAGAATGTGGAAGCATAATCGTCCAATAGAGAAGTCGAAAAAACAGTCAGAGGTTTCAGTTTAGAGAATGAGATAAATAAGATTAAAATCCCCATGCCTCTGGTTGAGCTGGCTAAGAATCCAATTTATAAAAAGCAGATTGCTAAAATGATTAATTTCTCTGATGTGGAATGTCATGCAGACGTGATAAATTTACAAGATGAAAAGCCTACAATTATGTTTGGCCTGCACATTGAAAATGTTAGAGATTTTGTAGCCCCTTTTTATATTACCTTAACTGTGCATGATCACTTACTTCATAATTGCATGTTAGATTCAGGAGCCTCTCACAACTTAATGCCTAAAGTTATCATGGAAAATTTGGGCCTTGAAATCACTAGACCTTATCAAGACTTATATTATTGTGATTCAAGAAAAGTTAAATGTCTCGGCATGATTAAGGATCTGGTAGTGAATCTTGCACAGATTCATGTAAAAAGTATCATAATGGATGTAGTTGTTGTTGACGTCCCTGCCAAGTATGGCATGCTTTTATCCAGGTCTTGGGGCGCAAAATGTGGAGGATCACTTCAATTGGACATGACATATGCTATGATCCCGATTTTTGGGGGACAATTCACTCAAATGTACAGGGAGACTAGACTGGCATACACTGTAAGTGACCCCAGAACCCAAATAATTATCTAGTCTACGTTGCGGATCAGGATCTAGGAAATTGTATTTTATCTTTAGATGATGATTTTGACGACTGTATAGAAGAAGAAAATAGAAAAATAGAAAAACCACATAAAAGTGTAAATAGTAGGGACAAAATTTGGAAAATGTTTTTTGATGGCACTTCGTCCTGCGAAGGGGTAGGGGCAGGAGTGTTACTTGTTGCACCTAGAGATAAATATGTCATCCCCTTTTCATACAGATTACAGTGGGATATTGATTATACTAATAATATATGTGAATATGAAGCTATGGTCTTAGGATTAGAGGTCGCCAGGAAACTAAAAATTGAAAATCTAATAGTTTATAGTGATGCAGAAATTATCGTAAAACAAATAAAGCAGCAATATCAAGCTAAACATCCAAGGTTGAGGTCATATAGAAATTGCGCCTGGGATCTGATCGAGAATTTATTCTCATCATTTAACATTCATCACATTCCCAGAATGGAAAATCAACAAGAAGATTCCTTAGCCAAAGCAGTTGCGACGTTTATACCTCCTATTGTCCTAAAGTTGAAGTATCATATAGAAATGAGACACAGACCTTCAATCCCAAATAATGTGCAACACTAGCAGGTCTTTGAAGATGACGACCAGATCAAACAATTTCTAGAAATGGTGGATGAATTCTCCGAGACCCATATAGACCAAGAAAACCAGAACGATCCTATCTAGATCATGCAGGAAGGAGAAGATTCTGAAAAATTTCAGGATAAGATCGCAAATCACAGAATGCTTGTACTGAAGAATAATCAGATCCCCAGAGGTCTGATACCCTTAGAAAGGTTGTTCGACAAAGATGACATACCCTTGAAATCTACCCTGCACCCTCAGCCCGAGGAGGTTGAAGACTGTGACATAGGAACTAAAGAAGAACCTAAGATAGTCAAGTTATCTAAATATCTCCCATCTCAGGTGAAGAGTAAGTATGCCAAATTGCTTTAAAAGTACAAAGATATCTTTGCCTGGTCTTATGATGATTTAAAAAATTATGATACCTCTATGATTGAACATAAGATTCCTTTGAAGCATGGTATCAAACATTTTAGACAAAAGCTGAGATAGATCGATCCTATCCTCTTACCTGTAATAGAAAGAGAGGTCAAGAAGATTTTTGACGCAAAGATTATTATTCTACTTAGATATTTTGAATGGGTAGCAAATCTGGTACCTGTCAGGAAGAAAAGTGGAGAAATTAGGCTTTGTGTAGATTTAAGAAATTTAAATCGGTCATCCCTGAAGGATAACTACCCACTACCAAAAATGGATCATGCCTTGGAAAAAGTAGTAGGAGCTAACAGAATGTCAATGATCGATGGTTTTTCATGTTATAACCAAATTGTTGTCCACGAAGATGATAAAGAAAAAACTGCATTCACTACTCCGTGGGGAACTTTCATGTATGACAAAATGTCGTTTGGTTTGATGAACGCCAGGGCCACCTTCCAAAGAGAAATTGATATATCTTTCATCGGTGAAAGGGATAAGTTTGTTGTGATTTACTTAGATGATCTAACAGTCTTCTCAAATTATGATGCAGAACATACGGTTCATCTCAAACAAACCTTTGAGAAATGTTGAAAATTTGGTTTGTCTCTAAACCCTAAAAAATCTCATTTCGCTATGCAAGAAGGCAAGCGTTTGGGTCATATAGTTTCGAAATATGGAATAAAGGTCGATCCCAAGCGAATCGTGGTTGTTGACACAATAAACATTCCTAGAAATAAAAAAAAGAAATCCAGTCTTTTTTAGGTAAAATAAATTTTTTGAGAAGGTTTATCCCTAACTTTGCTGAAATTGTCAAATTAATTACAGATATGTTGAAGAAAGACAGTGAAATCAAATGGAATGCCAAAGCTAAAGCGTCATTCAAGCGAGTTAAGAAAACTATAAGCGAAGCTCCAGTATTAGCTAGTCCTAACTATACTAAGGAATTCCTTATCATTTCTTTCGCATCAGAACATACTATCGCAGTAGTGCTTCTCCAAAAGAATGAAGAAGGTTCCGAGAAGTCGATCGCCTTTTTCAGTAAAAGTCTCAGAGATGCTGAGTTAAGATATGATATACTGGAAAAACAAGCTTACGCGATGATGAAATCTCTCAAAGATTTCAGAACATATGTATTGCACTCCAAAATAATTTCCTATCTGCCAACAAGCTCTGTTAACTGTTAAAGATATATTGTTACAACCAGACAGTGATGGTAGGAGAGGTCGGTGGTTAGCCAAAATTCAAGCATTCAATCTGGAAGTAAAACCGACCAAGCTATTCAAAGGTCAAGGCCTGGCGAAGTTATTAGCAAAGTTGAATTTCAGAGCACTTGGGATAAATCATCTAGAATCACATGGACCTATTCCAAACATAGGAGAACTTGATGATCAAACCCCTACAACTCGTATCGAGGATAAATTGTATTCCTCTGACTGGTACCACGATACCGTTTCGTATCTACTCACCCTTTAGTGTACAAGTGATATGACTCCATCAAAAGCAAGAACATTGAAACTACATGCAGTTAAGTAGTGTATTATTGAAGAATGATTGTACTGGAAAGACCCCCTAGGTTTCTTGCTACGTTGTTTGACAGAACCTGAAACAGAGGATGTCATAAATGAATTTCACAAAGGAGTGTGTGGAGGACATCATGCCTGGAGGCCCACGGCCTACAAGATCCTGAGAGTTGGATATCATTGGCCTAAGTTATTTACTGATGTGAACGCTAAGGTCAGAGCCTGCAACCCTTGTCAATTGTTCTCTAGCACGCAAAAGCTTCATGCACTACCTTTGGTCCCAGTCAAAAAAAAGGCTCCTTTTCAACAATGGGGTATGGACTTCATCGAAGAAATCCACCTACAGTCAAGCGCCCAACATAAGTGGATTTTAACTACTACAGATTATTTCACAAAATGGGTCGAGGCCATTCCAACTCGGAATGCCATAGATTCGGTAGTTATAAACTTTCTAGAAGAGAACATCCTACCCAGATTTGGCTGTCCCCGAAAGATAGTTACGGACAACGCCCAAGCATTCAAATCTATGG
The DNA here is from genome assembly GCA_010110895.2 of Picea sitchensis. Lineage (NCBI taxonomy): Eukaryota > Viridiplantae > Streptophyta > Pinopsida > Pinales > Pinaceae > Picea > Picea sitchensis. The sequence goes on from SNQJ01S0225074.1 coordinate 12,742, forward strand.
CAGTGATAAGTATTTGTCAAAAATACAACATTGTGATGGGACATTCTACATCCTATTATCCTCAGGGAAATGGGTTGGTTGAATCGTCCAACAAAAGTTTGATGAATATAATCAAGAAAGTATTAACGGAGAATAAGAAGGCTTGGCACATTCACCTAAGGTACGCCTTATGGGAAAACCAAATCGACACTAAGAAATCAATAGGTATGTCTCATTTCCAAATGGTTTATGGCACCGACGTTGTCCCCCCTATTAATCTAGCTCTTCCAGTAATGAAGCTATGGCAAGACTCAAACAAAGAGCCAAATGATGTAACGAGGAGGATTATCTGTAACCAGATAATCGAAGTCTAGCAAAACAGGTCCGAAGTTGATGACAGACTTCAAAAATATCAAGATAATATGAAATCCCTTTTTGATAAAAAAGAGAAAGACAGGGAGTTCCTTCCTGGTGATCTAGTTTTGAAGTGGGATGCTAGAAAATAAGATGCAGGAAAACACGGTAAGTTTGATCACCTATGGTTCCAGCCATTAAGGATTGCATCTACAGAAGGGAAGAATTCATTCCTACTAGAGAATCTCGATGGGAAAATTTTTTACGCCCCTATTAACGGGTGTTATCTAAAACATTTTATGCAATAAACATATTTCACAATACCATTGTATATACCGATTTGGTTTTCGTTTACTTTCGCAACTTTATTTTCTTTTGTAGGTTACCTGAAGTTTACTTTTTATTTTTAATAAACCTAGTTTTATTTAATACTCCGAAAAAAGAAAAAGAAAATATTTGTACTGCATATCATTTCTACTTTGCAGAAGTCTCTGATTATTTCTCTTTTGCAGAATATCTATCATCAGACAAGAAGTAAGGATGTATCGAAATTCAACGCTTAGTTTGAAAAATATTTGTTTTCTCTCAAAATAGGTGACGAACTAATAATTGGTTTGATTGAAAATATAAACGAAATCCAAGGTATGAACTTGTATGCTTATTGTTTAAGCTAAAATGCCAACAGGAATCTTATCAAATCTTAACAAAGTTCTACTCTTGAAAAAATGATTACCTGATCAATGATCAGAAAAGAATAAATCTGAAAACCTCCAGATAAAAATGAAAAGAAAAGAAACTGGTAATCGAAAAATGGACTGTATGAAAATGAGATTCTTTGGTGCCAAACCCTCTCAATCCTCGTTCTATTTCATTTTTCCTATCTCTGAGATTTTACTCTATTCTGGTCTTTACTACCTAGTCTTAAACCTTCATAGAAAGAAAGAATTTTGCCTTGACTCAGGGAGCTTAAAAAACCAAATCTTCAAAACGAGATTAGGCAAAAATCTTTATATTCCTCTGATTTCTAACTAAAAGAAAGTATGTCTAGGATAATCCTGGAAACTTTAGTCTTTCTAATAGATTTAAACTGATTAAGTTTCGCTCAAGGAAAATCCCTGGAAAATAAAAAAAATCCCCATGAGAACTTCCCTATAGGCGAAGGTGTATTGAAGGTCGGGAGAGAATTAGTCCGGAGTAAATCAAAATGGGTTGACAGACCTTCATTGTTAAATTATAAGCAGATATCATCCCTCGTATGATGCATACGAATTGATTGCCCCTACTTCAAAAATATTAAAATATAAGACAGATGGTGAAAGGAAATTCATAATTTGATTGCCCCCATCTAGTCCAAGACAAATGGTGAAAGGAAATTTGAAATTCGATTGCCCCCATTTTGTCCCAAGAGATGATGAAAGGAAATTCATTTAAATGATTTCCCTCATCTCAGCAAAGCGCAAATTGAAGTGGTGTGTAACACCTTGTTTCCCCCGGATTGTAAATATAACTGAACTGGCCAAGGACTATGGCAAAACTCATAAGTATGAATATGTGATGTAAATAGACCTGCAGGAAGAAGTCAATGAATGTAAATAACAGTTTGAATTTATTGCAGAACTGCTGAGAGGGGATGTGCAGAAAAAAGACCAC
>SNQJ01S0225077.1:15473-30197 GCA_010110895.2 Picea sitchensis
AGGGATATGAAATGATTAGTAAAGAGCATATAAATGTATAGGTTTGGTAGAGGTGATTGCAAGTAGTATACATTGTGTACCTATACCGATAGTCAATTGCGTGTATTTTTTTTTGTAGTATCTCCTCATGGAAGATTGAAAACCTTTTGTGCATGTAAGCAACTACAGTGTGGGGGCGATCAATAACATTGTTTGTATGCCAACGTTGCTGAAGAATTGGGTCAAGAGGTCTATGCTTTTACATAATTGTGTGCAAGTCTGGCCATTTTGTGTTTGAACATAGTTACCAATTTAATGAGAACTCTGACCTCAAAACGAGAATTCTAGCCCTTGAAACCCAGATTTTTACGTAAAAAACATGAAAATCAACCCCCAAATCAAAAAGTTGTGCTACCGATAGCACCATTTTTTTAAACGTGGTCAAAATTACAACATTTTTCAAATATCGCCTTCAAAACTCATACAGTAGCTTAGAAAAACCTTAAAATCAATACCTAAATCAAAAAGTGATGCTACGTAAAAATTTTGTTTTCCTAAACGTGAAAATCATAACTATTTATGACCTAATTGAAATTGTGATATTGACAACAAAACCCTATGTAAATAAACAACCCAAAATTGGAGTCCAAATGGTCCCTTGAAAATTTATTTACAAATTTTATTTTTTATTTTTTTAATTTATATTAAAAAACAAATAAATAAAAATAACAAAATTTTCACAAATAAACAATTTTTTTAAATGACCAAAAAACACATTTAAAAAAATGTATTATAAATTCAATTAAAAAAAATGACCAAAAAACGCATTTAAAAAAATGTATTATAAATTCAATGAAAAGAAATAAAAAACAATGTGAAAAAATAAAATTTTCCTAAAAGCAATACTTTAAAAAATAATTATATATATTTTTTACAAAAGAATCATTAAAAAAACCTTTAAAATGTAATTTAAAAAAAATAAAAAAATACTTTAAAAAGGCAAAAAAAAAATTCAATAAAAAAATATCTAAATTAAAAAATAACAAAAAAATCTTGAACTAAAACTTTAAAATTAAAATATAAGACAAAAATTTCAAAAAATATATATTTTAAAAACAATGTTTAAATGAAATCAAAACAATTTTAATAAAATCAATAACAAAATAATAAAAAGAAAATTTTAAAACCAAATTTAAAATAAACTTCTAAGCATATTTAAAAAAAAGGAAAACCAAAATTTAAAAAGAAAATTAAAAACAATTTTACAATACAAAAATTATCAATTTTTTTTATTTATTTTTAAGTAAGAAGAGAAATATATATTGTAAAGAGCCTTCCATAGGCAAAAAGGGAGAACCCAGTTACAGTCATGGTCTAGTTAAGCTGATGAGCTGCCCCAACAGAGGGGAAACCAGCTCCTTCAGCCACTTAGTCATCAAAATTTATACAATAAACTAAACATTAAAGTATGAGACTAAAGATCATTGACAGAAATTGACACATAACCTAGATGAGTGACACGTTGCTTGGACAGGTGCCTTGGAGGTCCCCAGGCCAAGGCTCCTCCTCGATGATCACCAAACCATCTCCCCATTGCATTTCATCCTGCGCTGTGGCTTCGATGCTCGGGCGATTGCTAACAGTGTCCTACACCTCAGGCTTGACCTCGGTCTCGCTGTGCGCCCTTTCCTTCCTGTGTTGTACTCTCATCATGACCTCTTCGCTGTGGGTGGTTGGGTCGGGGTCTTTACTCCTATCCTCACTGACGTTGCCATTGCCATCATTTTCTTCATGCATGGGAGTCGCTCTGCCCGCACCTGTGTGGATAGCCGCCTATAGAGTGGACAGGAGCTGGAGGAACAACTCAATTTTCTCGTGGTTTAATTCTAAGCAGAACTGTAAGTCCTCCACCCCTCGGCGGAGCTCAAAAACTAATCCCTAGAGGATGGACATCTTGTCGCTGATTTCATCACCATGGATTGCATCCGCAGATGAATGATCCGTATGGGGCTAGTTGCGCCGAGGGGGAGGGTTCTGGTTTGCAGAAGTGTCGAGAGGAGCCATCGACAAAGAGTGTATGATGTGCAGGGCTGAGCTGAGTGTCTGAGGAATGACCTCAAGGTTGTGGATGGATGTGCTTGGGGGAGGTTGCGCAGAGGTGGGAGCCATAGGCCGACGGGGCCTCGAGGGAGAGCCCCGTCGAGGCCTCCCTCTTAGCCTACGCTTATGATTCGGCATGGAAGGACTGAAATGGTAAGCAGAGGTCCATAGGTGAGGGAGAATATCCAGGTGGCAGCCTGCTCTAACCCACAATGACCATAGCCACGGATGGGAGAGTGCCTTCTACCACCAACTCAAGCTGCGAGCCAAACAAAGAGCCATAACCAGGTGCGGTTTCTTATCAAATTCGCTAGAGGGGAGGTTGTTAATGCCCGCTCACTTGTCATAAAGGGTGATAAAGTCACAGGAGGGTGGCGGGTACGGGCACGAACCCGTCACGTGGCTTCGTGCCCTGCTGGCGGTCTCCGCTCCCTTCCGTTGGCCCCGTGTCCTCCACTAACACCGCATCCGGGGGATCATCCACCATTCTAGCTTTGCAAATGCACTGCTACAGAATGGGGTGACCTGGTTCCAAATATGCATTGCAATTGAACTCCGACTCTCGCCTATTGAGGCCTATGTTGGCCAAAGCATCCGCCACTTGATTCGCTTTTCTTCTGACGTGAGTAGGGATGATGGCCATATCTGGTTGCAGGGAATCAGTGATGCACTGGAGCCCATGCAAGAGGTGCCAACTAGGCGAGATTATGTCTGGGCTGACTCCATTTAATATCTTGCGCAACAGGCTGATGATAATTTGGGAGTCTCCCTCCACGATTAATTTGGAGTAGTTGTTTTTGATGGCTATCTGTAGTCCCTTAGAAAGACCCTAGAGCTCTGCTGCATTGTTCGTGGAATGTCCTATGGAACTAGCTCCGATGAGAAGGATTTTTCCATTGTGATTGCGAAAGACTATTCCATAACCTGCTGGTCCTGGATTGCCTTTGGAGGCCCCGTCGAAATTGAGTTTGATGAAGTCCTTGGGGGGGGAGACTAGGAGGTGGGGCTACTCTGAGAGGCGGGCGGAACGGAAGGCGTACTAATCTGCAGGGAGGAAGGAGGGGACCAGAAGCAGAGGATGGGGATTTCGTTAGGGTGCCTGTTGAGGTGATCATCGGCTCGGAGCTGGGGTGGGATGGATTCCAAGATGTTGCAGTAGCATAATTTCCATCGGTGCTGCCACGGGAGGGAGAGGCCTTTGAAGAGTCTGTTGTTCCTTTATTTCCAAGTTTTCCAGAGAATGAACCCTGGTATAAGCTGCCAGACACGATTAAGGATGGTCTCTAGAATGTTGTCGCTACAATGGTCGGAGGTCCGCATAACAATTGCCATCTGATCCCAGATTTGGGTGGTGTAATGGCGGGAGTTGAGGATATGTTCCATTGTTTCCTCTGCCTCGCCACACAGTGAGCACATAGAAGGCCCCACAAATCCCCTTTTAGTTAGGTTGTCCCATGTTAGAATACTGGCGTGTGCGACTAGGCAGAGAAAGAGGGTAATTTTAGGCCAGTGCTTTAGATTCCAGAGTTTGCTCCATAGTTGTCTGTTGGGGAGGGGGTCTGAGGGGGCCCTGAGCTGGTATGCTTCCCTGGAGTTGAAAGTGCCACGCGGTAGGTGTCCCCACCTTAGGATGTCCTCTCCTTCTATTATGGGAATTCTTCGCTTCTTTAGTTCCTCCTGCAAAGGATCTAGATGCACGTCCGGCTCCAGATTGAGGCGTTCTCTGTCTACATGCCACTGGTGCCACGTATCTTCCTGGGGATCGACCTTCCAGTAGTCAGCCACTCATGTTAATCCTGCCCGATTGGCCTATGTGCAGATATTAGGGGCCCATTCCTCCTTACCCAGGATTGGCCATTGCTACCAGGAGTCCTGCCAAAATAGGGTGGTCTTCCCATTCCAGATATCCCAGAAAACATGTTCGGTCACCAAATGCCGATTCTGCATAGCCGCAGTCTAGATCAAGAAGCCCTGGTTGTCTTCGTCCCACCGGATTAAGTTTCTTTCTACTATATTTTGGGCATATTTCTTCCTCCAGAGCCGGGCCCAGAGGTCCTTGGGGCTCTTTAGCCAGCGCCACCAAATCTTGGCGGTGAGGACCTTGTTCATGATGACCGGGTCCCTTAGCCCTAGGTTGCCTTGCTCCTTGGGGCGACATAGCTTGTCCCAGCTGACTAAAGCCATTTTCTTCCCCGTATTGAGTTCCTTCCAGATGAAGTTCCGTTGAAGACCTTTGATGGTATTGAGGACAAACTTTGGAGCAGCCAGCGCAAAGAAGGAATAAATCGGTAGGGCTTGGAGGACAGCCTTGAGGAGAGTGAGACAGCTGGGTAGGTTAAGAACCCTATAGGTCCATGAGGACAACCGCTTGGTGAAGGCAGACAAGAGGTGTTCCCATGAGGAGTTCCAGAGTGCAGTGTCTATCAGTGGGATACCAAGGTATTTGGACGGAAGGGAGCTTCTGTTGAAACCTAGAATGCCCGAGATGTGGTGTTGTACTGGAGGGGGAGTATTGAAGAAAAATACTTGGGATTTATCCTTCTTGCAATCCAAACCGGAGGCCTCAGAGAAAGTTTGAAGGATACCCAGGAGAGAGTTAGCTTCCTGGACCATTGGGCTACCCATCAGGAGGGTGTTGTCAACAAATTGACTGTGCAAGATAGGCGGGGAGATCCCATGGAGGGGCAGTCCTGATAATTGCTTTGACTCAATCGCTGCATGGATAGATCTGCTAAGACCTTCGGCCAGGATAATGAAGAGGAAGGGGGAGAGGGGATCACCTTGCCTGATCCCTTGGGATGAGGAGAAGGGTTGAGAGGGCATGCCATTGACAAGGATAGAGAAGAAAGCTGTGGAGGTGAGATTCAGTATCCAATCCACCCATCTTGAATCAAAGCCAAAAGCTAGCAGCATTGCGTGCATATAGTCCCAACTGATTTTGTCAAAAGCTTTAGAAAGGTCTAATTTAAGGAGCATACCTGGGGTTTTGGTTTTCTGCAGGGAGTGGATCACTTCATGAGCGAGGATGACACTGTCTAAGATCTATCTCCCCTCCACGTAGCCAAATTGCTCTGGGGAGATTATTGTCGGCAGGATGGTTTTGAGTCTCCTGGCTATCACTTTTGTAAGGAGCTTATAGATAACATTGCATAGCGCGATGGGCCTGAACGTCTTGGGATGATGAGCTTGCCCCTCTTTGGGGACTAAGGTGATGAAGGTGGCATTGAGAGCCTGGAGGACTTGTCCCGATGCTCTGGAGTCTTCCAGTATTTCCCAAACTTCTATTCTAATCATCGCCCAACAGTGATGGAAGAAATTGCTGGTGAAACCGTCAGGGCCAGGGGCCTTGCCTTTCGGGGTTTCCTGAAGAGCTTGGTCCACTTCCTCAATGGTTATTGGTATAAGAAGGCCGACGTTCTTCTCTTGAGTGACAAGGGAAGGCACATGTTGCGTGATCCTGTTGATGGCCTCTGTTCTATCTGCCTGCGGTTCCGTGAGGAGGTTTTGGAAGTACCTTATCAGGGTAGCCTCCATGTCTTCATGCGAGTGTAAGACGTCCCCTTCATCGGAGATGAGATGTGTGATTCTGTTGATATGATTCCTTTGAATGACCGTTCTATGGAAAAAATTAGTGTTTCGCTCCCCCTCTTTGAGCCATTGCACCCTCGATTTCTGTCGCCAGAGAATCTCTTCTTGTCGCTTCCTGTCTTCGAGCTGTTGACTTATGCCTATTTCCTATGCCTTAAGCTCTTCTGTTAGTCCCTGTAGCCTAATATAATGCTGAATTTCTTCCATTTGTGCCATGAGCTATCTTTTAGCATCAAAGATATTGCCGAAAGTGTTCTGATTCCAGAGTTTGAGAGTGTGCTTGAGGTTCTTTAGTTTCTACTGAAATCTGTACATTTTGGAGCCACGAGGGACCTCAGATTCCCTCCACCAGGTTTGGATGTTTTCTTGGAAGTCAGGATGGTCTAGCCAGAATGACTCAAATCTAAAGGGTTTCTTACCAGGTGTGGCTAAGATATCCACCCATAGTTGTAGTGGCTAGTGGTCGGATCCAGAGAAATTGAGAATAGTTGCTTCCATAGAGGTGCCTTCCAGCATAAACACTTCAGAGACTAGAAATCGGTCTAGCCTGCAAGCTATTTGGTGACTTCCCATTCTTCTATTTGTCCAGGTGTGGAGGCCATTGTTAGTGCTCATATCTATTAAGCTAAGATTGTCTATAAGACTATTGAAATCACTTGATTCCCTCTCCAACTGACGCGAGCCTCCTCTTTTCTCTTCCAAGCTACGTATAAGATTGAAGTCACCTCCTACAATCCAGTTCTTATGATGGGTGTGGTTCGAAGTCTGGCTTAGTCTTTTGAGAAAGGCCTTCTTATCCCTTGGGTTGGCTGGGCCATAGACATTGATAATATGGCCAGGCTTGTTTGAACCTATTAGCCTGTAATCAGCTGTGATGGCCCATCTAGTGGCTGAGAAAATTTCCAGTATTATTGCATTGGTATTCCATAAGATTTCTAATCCACCGGCTGTGCCTGTGGCATCTGTAGACATCACTGCCCCCTGCTTCTAGCAATTGGGAAGTAGTTTGTCAATGTATTCTGAACTACATTTTGTTTCTTGAAGGAATAGGACGTTTGGTTGCTCTGCTATGATCAACTCCCGTAGCCTTTTTTGCTTGCTACACCTGTTGAGACCTCTAATGTTCCAGGTGATGACCTTCATGATGACGGGGGGGTGGCGAGGGGCGGGAAGCTATCTGAAATCAGGTTGATTTGTCCGAAGTTCACCATATAGTTTCCTATTTCCTGTATGATTTTGTTGGTGTATTTTCTGCCCCGCTTTTTCTCATCTTTTTGGATTTTATTCGGGTTTTTAGATTGACCCCCCTGGATTCCAAGGCCCTTGTTGGCTCACGCTGAGGATCCGGCAGAGGAGTTGAGAAACACCTTGTGAACCTTCCATAGCTGGTCTCTGGGAATAGTGTAGAGTTTCTGCTGCCTGTAGGCGTGCTCCAGATGCTCCAGATCTACCCCAGCTAGATCCTGTTCCTCTAGATCCATATCCGCCTCCCCATCCTCTGTCTCCGGTGGGTCTTGTTGTTCTTTGACCATGTCGGGTGGGGTGAGATTCGACGCCTTGGACAGAGTGGGTCGTTCTCTGCCTGGGTCAGTGAGTGAGGGTTCAGTGGCCGGGGGTCTGGCCTCCGATGGGGCTTGGGTGACTTCGTCTTCTAGTTGATCTTGCAGGATTGTAAATTTGTTGCTAGTTGAGGGGTCTTTACTCACCTGAGCCGGTTGCCTTTTTGCTCCTTGACGCCTTTTCCCCACTGGTTGTACAAAGTCGTCCCTATCCTTACCACCTTCGAGATTCCCCTCTTTTTGTGCATTATTGAGTGGGAATTCCCGGAAGAGGTGACCATGCTCATGGCACTTCCTGCATCGGAATGGAATGTGCTCGTAGTCAATGGTTTGAGACCAGTCTTCATCGTGGTACTCCAATGTGATGGATCCCGAGAGTAGTTTAGCAATGTTCATCTACACACAGATGCGTGCGTATGAGGTATAGCGTCGTTGCTTGGTGGCCTCTGAGGACTTGACATAAATGCCTAGGGTGTTGCCAATGTCGACCAGGACCTCTTCCAGCTAGAACTCCTGGGGTAGGGAGTAAAGCCTGATCCAGACCGGTGCATGGGAAAAGTCCTCCTTTTCCGGGCTGAACTTCTCAGTCCAGAATCTAAGGAAAAGTCCTGTCGAATTGTAGAAATACGGCCCTCCCTCGAAGACACAATTCCGATCTTCCAGGTTATGAAAGATGATGGTGAAGAACCCTTTGGAGCCCAGCTGTAAGTCGTAATGCCCTCTCGATTTCCACCAATGCTATATCCACCTGATCAAGTCTCGCTCCGAGGGCCAAAGCCCTAGGAATTTTCCTATTAGGGCGTAATCCCTCATGTACTGCTTTTGTTCCTCAATACGCGGAGAGCTAATTAAATATTTCGGAGCTTGAGGGGCTTGAGGGATACACTTACCTGGTAACCACAGAGTTGACGTGGGGGCCTTCTCTCTCGTCGGATCTATTTCCATTTCACAGTCTTTGAATGAGCCCTCCACTACAAGTTTCTCACACAAGCCCTGCGGTGTTTCGAAAGTCGGCTGCTTCGGCCCTTCAGAAAGAATTCTGCCTGCTATTACGCGGCTATAGGAGGTGCCCTGCGGCACCCCCTCTTGATGTTCCATGGCCTCAGAGGCCGAGAATCATAGTCTCCCAGGTCGATTTTGCGAAGAAGGATGAAACCCTAGTTCCACAGCCATTATCAATTTTAATTGAAACTAAAGTTAAAAAATAAAAAAGAGAAATATAAGAAAATTTAATAACATTTAAAACAAAAATAAAATAAAATGCAATTTTGCAATTGAAATAATATAAAATTTTAATTAAAATTAAAACAAAAAAAAATTACAAACCTAGATATTATTAGGGTGTTATGGGGGGAAATTCCTGGCATTAGCCAAGCCCCTAGGGGTTAAGCCTTGGTCCCACAGGGCCAAGGCTTATCCTGTGGGGGTTGGGGTGACATCGAGCATCACCCCAGACCCCAGAAGCTAAGCACTGGTCCCATGGGGCCAAGGCTTAGCCCGTGGGGGCTAAGGTGATGACGGGTATCATTCCAGCCCTTGTGGGCTAAACCCTAGTCCCATTGGGCTAAGGCTTAGCCCCTAGGGGCTAGGGCGATTCCCGACATCAACCCAGCCCCCACAGGCTAAGCCTTTTTCCTGTGGGATGAGGGCTTAGCCACTGGGGGTTGGGGTGATTCCCAAAATCATCCCCCATGGCACCCATGATGCCCATGCTGGTTGAGCATCGTGGGTGTCATCGGGGTGATGTCGCACATCACCCCAACCCCTGGAGGTTGGGGTGATCCTGGGAATCGCCCCAGCCCTCAAGGGCTAAGCCTTAGCCCCGTGGGAACAAGGTTTATCCCCTGGGGGCTGGGGTGATGTCGGGCATCACCCCATCCCCCAAGCGCTAAACCCTGGTCCCACGGGGCTAAGGTCCAACATCACCTCAGCCCCTAGGGGCTAAACCCTGGTCCCACGGGGTGAAGGATTAGCCCCTGGGGGCTGGGGTGATGCCCGACATCACCCCCCATGGCCTCCCATCACCAGTGCATATGTTTTTTTTTTAATTTGTTTGTTTTTTCATAAAATTTTACATATTTTTAAGCTTTTTAATAATTTTTTTATTTTTTTGGTAATTTTATGTTTATTTTAAGTTTTTTTTTTTTTTATATTTTTTTTCTAATTTTGTATTAAATTTTGTAGTTTAAATGTGTTAATTTGTTTTTTTTAATATTTATTCTTAATTGTTCTTTGTGTTTTAAAACTTTTCTAAAGTTTTTAGGCCATAAATTTGGTTTTTTACCTTTTTTTTTTCTAGATTTAGCTTAGTTTATATATTTGTTTTGTTTTTTGTTTGTTTTTTCCTCTTTAGTTTTTTAAGATTCTCTTTGATCTTTTTTATTATCTAAATTTGTTTTTTTTTGTTTTTTGTTTTTCTATTTATTTCAGTTCTTTTATTTTTCTTAGTTTTTAATTTATAAAAAAAAATGAATTATATGTTTTTGTTAAATATTAAAAAATAATGTTATTTAACTACAATTTTTTTCCATGTATTGAAGTAAAGGTGAACAATGTGTTAAGAATGATGTTTTCCACTATATTTTAAAAGTATGGAACAATAAATTAATTAAGAAGACACAATTATATGAAAAATCGTAACTTCAAAAAAGTAAATGGTAAAAAATATTTTTAGGATTGAAAGAAGCATGGAAAAATGACTAAAAACACCATTGAATAATAAAAATAAAAATAAAAATTGAAAAAAATGAAAATAGATGAAAAATAAGCATTTAAAAAAAATGTGCAAACATTGTGGATTCAAAAAATTAAAATATCCAAAACCACCTAAAAGAAGAGAGGGGGTGATACCAGTAGCACCATTTTTAAAAACAGGGTAAAAAAATGGACCCCCCAAAAAACAAGAACTTTGTAGAGTTCTCGTTAAGTTGGTAACTATGTTTTTGCTGCAGTGAGAGTGAAAAACAAGGTTGGGCATTGAAGCTGTGTGATCATGTATGTTAGCTTGGTCCTCCTCATGGTCCAGAATTCTCTAGTGCCACGTAGATGTGCTTTTAAGTGCATGAATTGTAGAGGTCGTATCTAAAACAAGGATGACTGCCAAACCTATTGTCATGGTATCTCATTAAGTGTAATGCATAAGTATCAGGTGGCATGTTTCTCATGTGTGGTTGGCGAGGAAGGGTATCTCTAGTGGGGAAAAGAGAAGGAAAGGCCATGTCGAATAGACCCTTTGTGTTGTACTCATTCATTGGTGATAGGTCAATTGTTTGCCATTCAATTGTATATGGTGAAAAGTTATTTTTAGTGCTAACGAATGCTTTTATTTTTTTCAGTTCTCATTGTGTATTAGGCAATCTGAAGGCAAAGGAAGACATTGGTTGTTCATCTTGGAAAACATCATGGTGTTATAGAGAGATATTTGCTTCTTCAGTGGGGGAAATTAAAATTTCTGTAGAGACAGAATGGATTCAAGTGGAGACATTGGTGCATGTAGTGGGAAGTGAGGCAAATGTGTTTTGGTCAATTTGTACATCATTGTAATATTTGTCATGTTGTATCTTGTAGAGCAATGCATTGATTGCATTAGATTTTGTCACATAACAATCATAGCATTTCCCCTTTCCTCCATGTCTCTTGAAAACTAAGATATCAAGTTCTGAAAGGTGATGGGGCAAGAAAGTCGCTATGTGGAGGATTTGTTGCGGGAAACTCATAGTGTGGCCACTATATTTGTATTTTCCACCTCGAGCATGCCTAACTTCCAATATGGTGCTAACTCGAGCAATTAACATTTCATTAGCTTGTGTAAGTATTGATATAACTGTGGGTTGGTCACAGGGGTCCATATTATTCCATTTGGAGAAATGATTCCCATTATTTTTTCTATGACAATAAGTACAAATGTTTCCATTTAGAGATGGGCAAGTAGGAATGCCAGGATATGATTCCATACATGTAGTTCATGTATGTATGTTAGACAAGGAATCAATATGTTTTCGGAATGAGTGGGAAGAAAATGTATGGGGTTGAGGTTGTAGAACACGTGTTGGTAATTCCACACAAGGTTGGTTTTGGTTTATAAGTGAAGTCTCTCTAAGTCTATCCAAGTTTTTTTTTTAATTTTAATTTTATTTTTTTAGGATATTTAATTTGACGTTGTTCATTTTGTTGCATCCTAGATGTATATAGAGGAGTGGTGATTGAGCTAGTGGTTTTCGTATTAATAGTGTAATTGTTCCATCTATTTATTTATTTATTTTTATTTTGTAGCATGAAGTGTATGGCATTGTCGATTGTATAGAGTCTTGTTGGGAAGTTGAATTTGTGAAGATGTTATGTGCCAAGTATTTGATGGAGTGCATTGTTGAAAGAGAACATGCATTTCTAATGATCTTGCGAGACCTTCACCAATGGTGTTTGTTGTTGTACTTGGCAACATTGGGGCAATTCTTGTGCCAGATGAAATTTCCTATAAGAGAAAAAAATAAAAAATTGTAGTTAGAATTCAAATTTCTTGATATCACATTTTGTATGTTTGATAGCATCTTTTTGTAAGTATATTCTTAAAATAGTTATACAAACAATAATTTTTTTTAATATGTTTTAAGTGAATGCATAGTTTGAATTTCTTCCATACAAATCTTCTAACGAATATTAAAAAATTCCAAAATAGAAAACGTTTATATAATATGTATATGCACAAAAGAAGGGAAATTACAAGTTGGTGTTTGAAAAAAAAAAAACATAACACTTTGGAATCACTATTTATCCAACAATTAAGGGACCGTGATGTCCTCTTTTGGCTTTGATATGCGATCAATTTTATCACATGCAATCACGATGCTTTTGATTGTTTCTGATTGGGAAATGTTTCTTCATGCACTACAAGTTTTAACAAGTAGCTATGAAACAACAACTTTCCAAATATGTTAGTGATTTTTTTGGTATTTCCCTCATATTCATATTCATATAACTTCTCTGCAAAAACACTTATATGTTGTTCAATAGCTTCTTGAAATGTTGTAACATTCATATTGATTGTTTTTTCTTCAATGTTGAACTAGAAAATGTACCTGTACTCACATTCAAAAACATGTTAATTGCACCTTTGTTAGTTCCAGACACCATCTTCAATAGGTGTGAGTTTTCTTTTACACTTTCAATCTTTGAATGTAAGTGGGCATGCAACATAACAACAACTATCTATATTTAAGAAGCAATAGTTTCCTCAACCAAAATGAATGTAGGGTTTGGAACTTTACCAATTCCCTCATTTTCTATGTCAACCAAGTGTGTTTTAAAGAAGGGTGCCCTCTTGAAGCTCCATGTGTATATAATGAGTCACAAGTTAGATTTGTTAAAGGGTTCTCAAACCAGGATCTCAAATCTTGGGATTCTTTGAGAATAATATTGATGGAAGGTTGTAATGTGAAGGTTGTAGTAATTGATATCCTATAAAAGTTAGTTACTTTTACTGCTTTCATAGTGATTATTGGAAAGGTATTTGAGATAGAATATTGGTGTAGATTATGTTTGTTGAAAAAGACTCCCCATAATGTGACCTCTATACTATACCTTGACATTTATTTTAGTTGTAGGTTCTCTTATGTGTCTCTATTCCATTCTTTCTCATGACGGATGTTAAAGGGATAATAGAGATAACAATTCCAATAATATCAACTATAGATTTGTTGACCAAAGTTGGTACCAAATTAATAAGAGTGAACATAAATTTGTGGTTTGATATAGAATGATCACCCTCTAAACATATTTCAATGTTTGAAGTAATATCTAGAATTATTTCCCAATCATTTTTTAAATGATTGAATTCTTTTCTTGCAAGCTTGATGTACCCTTTTGAGATGATGTAAATTTTGCCAATGCATATGGAAGGATGGAATTTTGTCACTTGGATGTTGAAGCAGGTAATGCGGATTTCACCATTTTTTGCATCAATAACATCGAAGCTAAATACATGGCCAAGTCCCTTATCATTGGTGAATGTGCATAGATCAGTTTTTGAAAGTACTATGACTTTTAGAGTCCATTCCTTTAGGGATGCATGCAAAGATGCAATAGGTGTAATTTTTGGGGGTGTATTAGGAGGTTCTAATGGTCGTTTTGTAGAAGAACTTACATCTTCTATTAATGTTGGTGCACCAACATTGTCTTCTTGAAAAATATGCACTTGGATTTCGTGCACTATCAGAATCCTGCAGAAAGAGTAAAAACAATGTAAAATTAGCACTTGCATTATTGGTAACATAGCAGGGAATGTAAATTGTGGTTGGTGTGTGTGATGCATGTAAGAGTTAGAGTAATGTGTAGAGGGAAAATCAAGATAATAATTGTATAAACGATAACTAAGCTTGAGCCATGTGAAGAAGGTAAAGTGAAGACATACTTGTTGTCTTGGATAGATCTACAAGTGAAGTATTATAGTTCAACCAAGGACCTTTTTTTATTTGACATGACATAAAATAGTGACCAAGTGTTGAGGAAAATAAGCTTCGTAATGTATTGGCTCCATCAGATAGGACTACTAAGTAACGGTCTTCTAATGTTAATTTGAAGTCCACAATTTGTATAATAGGACTGGAAATAAGATCTACATTTCCAATCCTTTTAAGTGAAAGCAGATACCATATCTTTGATATTGTTTTTTAAAAGTGGAAGTACAAGGGAACTGAAATACCACATAGGAAAAAAACAATCAAGGAATGTAGTAAGTAAAATATAATGGATACAAATGGAATTAAATGAGAATACATATGCGAGTAGAGGAAAAAAATATGTGTTAAAGTATCAACAGATTTGTTGATGTATGGTTATAATTATTTGAAAAAAAAAATGTATGTACTTTTGTAGAAATTAAGAAGGAATAAACATGAGACGATAGGAAAATAAAAGCATTCCATAGTAGGAGAGGAAATGTAAAACCTAAAACTGTCAATATATCTTATTATGTAAGGAAATTCATTTAAGAAGGAATAAACAATGTTTTTTTTATTATTTTTTTAAAATGTTGTTCACATACAATCTACATAAAAATGATTTTCTTTATTATTATTCACATAAAAATTAAAATATGTATATGAGGGATGTAGACATGCTTACAAGAAGGAATATCATGTTATATAAAAACAAAGTGAAGTAATAGAATATAGTTATGTTTAAAATTTGGAAATAGTCATTGCCTTCAACTATGCGTTGTTTTTTTTTTCTAGATCTCTCAACATAAGATTTAACATGGACCTTTCATCACCTTCAACTATCCCTTTAATGGGTTTTTGCTGGTATGCTTTTAATACCATAATTTTTTTTTGCTCTACTTGTACTTGCTTTAGTAGACCTGTCAACATGAGCTTTAAGACCATTTTGAGCTAATCGATGTTTTGGTTCATGTTGCAATGCGTCTTGCACACTATCATAGATTATTCCAAATCCTTTAGAGAATGACTCAGTTGTATGAAAAGAAGAGATGAATATTGTTTGT
>SNQJ01S0225078.1:4033-14724 GCA_010110895.2 Picea sitchensis
GGATTGATCATGTCGGCTATTGTAAAAGGACCAAATCCCCTTTTGCGGATTGGTCATAATGTAATTGTAAAAGGCAAAAGAAGAAGTTGGCCCCAGAATATATCAAGAGGCCCCGAAATATAATAAAGGTGGTTATAACCACCCAGTTTGAGAAGCCGGCCCTACCAGTGAAGAGACACTTCACACGTGCCAATATTGTATAAATAAGGAGGCTAGCGCCTCACTTAGACACAACTCACTTGCTCATTTGAGAGACAAGTTTTGGAACTGCAGTTAGAGAAGAAGGAGAGAGAGTAGTGCATCTTTGGGAGAGGATCTTTTGTATTAGCTTAAGTTATCTCTTGGCATTGTATTGGCTATCTATAATAAGGAAGTTTTGTTGGGTTTTCTTCCCCTGAGGGTTTCCCAAGATAAATGTTGTGTCTCTTGTGATTGTGTATTTCTCAGTGATCTTGTCTTATGTTTTTGTTATCTATTGAAATGCAAAGAACTATAATAATGGCTTAAACATTAACAAATGTGAGCAAGTCTTCTATGCCATAACTCACTCAAGATGATAGTTTCATGTAATAAGGATTGGACTGGTTTGATGGTCAATCTATACACGTTGTTTTCTCGGACACCAATTACCTTGGAAGAACTTATGTGAGAGTCTTTGTGCCATGCAAGAACTCTTCCTTTTGAGAAAGTAATCTTGTAGCCTTTGTCTTCCAAGGTTGAAATATAGACAAGGTTTCTCTTCATTCCAAGTACATAGAGTACTTCTTCTAATCTAAGCTGCTTATCTGAATCTAGTTGGAAGGTAGAATTTCCAACTCCTCTTACATTATATCTGGCATCATCTCCAAGGACAACATGTAGATGTGTCTCTTTCTCAAAAAAATATGTTAGGTGATTTCTAAGACTGGTCACGTGCTTGGAGGCACCACTATCAATTAACCAAGTATTATCAATGGTAGGAACCATACATGAGAGTGTTGAGATGTTGATTTCTTCATTTCTCTGAGGTCTTGTCTTCTTGGAACTAAGTTTGCTTGAATCATCAAGCTTGCCTCCCATCATGATTTTTCTGATCTTTGAATTCTTCACAAACCCTTGTCAACTAGGCTAGAAAACCTAATGGCTATCTTAGGATAGCACTCTTAGGTTTTGTTGGGCTTATGACTGCTAACAATAAACCTTGAGAAATATGATAGCCCTGGTAAGCTAACAATTAACATTCATGACAAATATGCCCATGGAATAATAATTCAAATATTTGCAAGATATCAATTGGACGAGAAAAGAGTATTTCTATTATGCAGACTCAATATGAAGTGAAATTTCTCCAGAGTGTCTTTGCTCTCAAAGTTGAATTCCCTCCTCCAAGGCTTGGATATGGCTCAATTTATAGCCTTCAAATGGAACTGAAGGGCTGAGTCGGAGTGTTTCTAGTATATGAAAGGTCAAGGATGATGGATCCCATGACATGGCATGGAAACCTGACATAATTTTTAATTTTGAGCACCAAACCCAATGTACGGGAGTTGTCGTGCAGCAACCTGCGTATACACTTGTTGTCTAACTTATAGGGCGCGTATATGTGGAAAAATGTGATTTTTTGGCTCTGGAAGGTACAAAAGGGGACTTCAAGTTTGCATAGGAAAATGGAAAGGCCATCGAAGCAAGTTGCATGGGGTGAGGAAAAATTTGTTGTAACAACAACGACTCATAAAGTTTTAAGGGTTGGTTACTATTGATCAACTATATATTCTTATGTGTATAGATTTGTTAGATCTTGTCAACCTTGTCAATTTTTTGCAAGAAAATTGAAAGTAGCATCATTTCCTTTGTAGCCCATATTGGTTGTTGAAGCCCCTTTTCAATAATGGGGCTTGTATTTTATCAAGGGATTTCACCTAACTTGAGAAATGGATATAAATGGATCATTACCAATGTTATTAGAACCAAACTGAAACTAAAAAAACCAGTTGGTCCAGCCAATTCCAGGGCCATACCAATCCAGTTCAAGTTTCCCAACTGGAAATGGTTGGTTGTGTATGGAACTGGCCTTAAATCATTGAACCGTTTGGTTCCATACGCATCGTAAAACCACAGCTAAGGAACACTAAATGTCAAATTAAAAAAAACAATAAATAATAAAAGTGAAAGCATAAAACCTAACCCTAGGGCCCTACTAAGTCATTTAAAGAGGTCCCCCCCATTTCACTCACACAATTAATTTGAGCTATTTGGAATTTTTGAGCTAAGTTTCTTGGGTTGTTTTACAGAGCTATTTGAACTTTGAAGGGTTGTTTTAAAGAATTTCTTCAACAGATTTGGAGAGTCGGTTGAAGAGTAATTGTGGAGAGTTTTTGAGTCGATTTCCTTGGGCTAATTTGGAGTTGTTTCAAGGAATTATTTTCAGAATTTCTTGGGAGCCTCTTTGTTGATGTATTTTGTTTCAGAGATGGATTACACTCGGTGCTATTTTGGTTATATTCATCCTTGCTTGCTATATACATGAGAAATTTTGCATATTTGTGTATTATGGTTTGGATTCACACACACACACACACACACACACACACACACACACATACATAATTTGAATATTTTGTGTATTTGTTTGTCGACCGATTTTCTAGTCCAATTTTTTTCCAGTTTTGGAATGGCTTTGGTTTTGGGGGTCAACCAGTTCAATCATTGGTCCGATTTTAATAACAGTGATCATTACAACTATATATTACTTCATCGGATGCATGGAATCAATCCTAAGCAAAAGGGATACAATTAAAGTGATTATGGAGTTCCTTGAGGAGAAAATCATCACTCAATTTGGATTCCCAACAAAGATTACTACAGATAAATCTCAAGCGTTCAAATCTATATATATGATGAGATTTTGTATTGATTATGGCATTGTACTTTCTCATTCATCAAATTATTATCCCCAGGGTAATGGATTGGCATAATCTAGCCACAAGAATCTTTTGAAGATCATTAATAAAATAGTCATAAATAAAAAAGAGGTTGGGACAATTAGTGCCAGTTTGCACTTTGGGATGATATAATCACCAAAAATCAAGCCCCTAAAAAGAACCCTTTTGAATTGGTTTATGGGATGGATGTCACTTTGCCTATTCATTTGAATATCCCAGTATATAAAATATTGGGGTCCTTCACCACCAACCAGGAAGTAGTTCAAGCCAAAATTGATCAATTGGTTGAGTTGGATGAACACAAGAGGATAGCCCTTCAAAAATTCCCAACAAGCTAGAAGGAAACCAAGAAAAGGTTTGATTAAAGTGATAAGCCCAATGTTTTCAAGGAAGGAGATCTTGTGTTTTTATGGAACAAATAGCATGGGAAACCATAAGATCATCAAAAGTTCGATATGTTGTGGCTTGGGGCTTTTATGACTGAAGCAATTGTTGGACCAAACACATTTTATCTTAGCCATTTGGATGGAGAAAAGATAGAATTGCTAGTCAATGGGAAATATGTGAAGCCCTACTATTATTAAATCATTTATGTCTCTTTAGACTAGGATGAATAATCTCTATAAGCATTAGAGTAGATTTCATTTTTCTATGTTCCCTTCGACATTTTGGCTCATGCTTTGCATGTAAATCCATTTTGGAATTATACAATATTGAACTAGGACACTATGATTTTGAATGATATTATGGGAATATTTTGAATGATATTATGGGCATGATAGAGATGTGAATATTTGGATCCATCACATCATGTGTTCCTAATCACATGTTTCTTGATTTATGAAGGAATATATTTGAAGAAACTGGAGTTCTCTTGCACCCTGCAAGAGTGCACAATCCCCATATGGATCCAATTGTTACCACCTCAATGTGCAATCTTGGCATTTGCATTGAAGGATGCTTCTATAGACTTTGATCAAAATCTTGCCATACATGAGGTTTCACATGAGTTGTTGCATCTTTTAGACCTTTGGAAATAGTTTCATGGCACTATTCAGACTCTTTAAGGCAAATGTCACATATTTGGAGGCATATTTCTGCATTAATAAGTATTTGCAATGTAAAGATAGCCCAAATGAGGATGATTTGGCACATGATCCCTTGATTCGAGGTCAAAGAGTTAATATGAGAACATGTGGCACGCCATTGATTATTTCATTTTGAAAAGGTCAACATCAAAAGGAGCGCTCCACATAGGAGGAAGAAAAATCATGTCTATTGTCATCTTGATGAGGGCATCCTAGATTTAGGGGTTGTTATAACAACCATTTCCATTCTTCTTGCACGTTCTTCGAGGAATTTCGACTGTGCAATAAATATTTGGTCACACTTGACACCATTCAAGGAGAGCACTTGTGATATTGAAGGACAAGTGGCACAAGTTGACCTTGTCAAAGCCCATTGTAACCTACAAGAGTAGCGCCCCGGGGTTTTGGCCTATTACATTATTATTTTATACTTATTTGGTAGGGGGGAAGGACATATAAAAGAGAAGCCTCCTCTCATTTCTTCTTGGTGATTTCATTGTGGAGAAAACCATATACTCTAGTTATGGAAACTAAAGACATCTTTGGGGCAAATCCAGAGCTATATTGTGAAAATATTCAAGGTTTTTGTATAGTGTTGTGAGGCCATTGCCCGTTAGTTATGTCTTTCATTTTATGATGAATTTACATTGTTGTTTCAGGGGTTTATTTCCAACAAAGAAAAGGATGAAATGAGTGACATTTTGTCATCCCTAGGCCCATTAATTTCAAATCTGAATCTATGCTATATATGGGGGCTATTCATCAATAGAAAATTTGTCTTTTTACTACATTGCATTCAACTTTTAGGTTATATTTTGATACAAGTATTGGACAGAGTATTCGGCACACATACTTAGCTGTAAAACACACATTGCAAATCTGTTATAGCTTAAAGTGCTGTTGTTTAGTGCATACTTGCTGATGTAATATATTTCATAATCTAGCCCCTAGCTCTAAAGATAGATTGTTGTTTGACTCCATGCCCATTTGATAAGGCACTCATCTACCTAGAATCACCACTAAGATTTATTATATACATTCATGTTATGCCTTACCTGATATTAATCGGGTGAGCTTCAAGGACAAGTTGGCAGTCATATTAGGGAAACCTCCCTTGTGCTGGAAAAGAACCTGGATAAAGTGGAGAGGTGCTAATGAGGTTAGAGTGGGTAGAGCTTCTAAAAGTTGCCCTAGGTTTCCAACATTTTATTGGACATGAATATTTTGGACTCCATGTTGCATTTAACATGCCTATAAGAAAAGCGCATCCATGGACTACAATGCACACACAATTTTGGTGGCAGACTCTACACAACTGCTTTGCTTATAAATGTAATGATGGAAGGAAAAAGCAAATAGACATAAAAAAAACATAGAAAGAAAAGGCATGAGTAGGCTCACTAAAACCATAATCACATTTATCTACCATGTTATAAATTTCTTCCAAGTTTCAATATAGAACCATATATTTCTCATTCAAAGCTTGTGAGAAAACAATTCTAATATTACTACAAAATTACTACAGAAGTCGTGTTTTATTAAATTTTATTACATCAAAAATAGTGGAATGATTTAAATTTAGACAGATGTGTGGAAAAAGGTTAACTGAAAGTTATCATCACGAGAACTAGTCTCCTTATCTCTCAGCGACCATCAGATCCTCAAATATACTGCATTGGAGGGCTGGGGGTTAAGGTCAATATGAGAGGACTACATCGGGAATGCTATGTTCCCTGTGCCGATAGTCCGTGTATGTTTATGCAAATGCAGAACAATGTAGTAATAAAATAACTTAAATATTGTTACATAGGTTCAGAAAATTACTTGATTGTTGCACATGTTCAAAACCAAGCCACACTTGTTCCCAAAACCCCACAGGTATTGAAATGAAATCTGGGAGGTTCGCCTCCAAGAAATTCCCCAATACATCCAAATGTTGAAGCTGTCTGCACATGGAAATGTTGCTCCACAACAACCATTGAAGTTGTCATTGTTCAACAACAAATTATCGCAAAAAATATTTCAGGTAATGTCTTAAATATACTCAAACATATACAGTGGAAGAAATCAGAAATAAACCTAAATATTGTTGCATAGGTTCAGAAGATTACTTGAATGGTGGAATGCTATCATTCAGAATTGTTGTACAACTTCAAAACCTGAAGCCACAGTAGTTTCCAAAGCCCTCCAAGTATTGAAATGAAATCTGGGAGACTCCCCTTGAAGAAATTCCCTGATACGTCCAAACATTGAAGTTGCCTGCACATGGAAAGGCTGCTCAGCAACAACACCTTTATCCATGTATATATTTCCATATTTTTGAAATTTCTTAATTTCTATCATTTTCTCCTGTCATGCCTCATCAAAATGTTCCTCGTTGGCATCTTGTTCACCATTTGATCCCTGTGACTATCCTTCAGGTTCATGTATCTTTTCTCCAGCAGCCTCATTATCTGTGTTGTTGCTGGAAGTGGATGTGGCCTCCTCTTGGTTTTCAGCCTTGACAATCATTTTTTGGAGGTATTTCAACCTTTGGCTTTGGCTTTGGCTTAGGCATTTTGCTGATCGTAAGCACCTATGCCACACAAATTAAAGTGAATCGATTTAGTGATTATATTGGTCAATGCTGCTGAACCAGGACATTTGGGAAATAAATTACACAGCACTTACCTTGTCTTGAAGCTTTTCAACCTTTCCATATACTTCATCAGATGTGAATATTGGAACCATGTATCCTGGAGTTCTGCAACAGAGACCATATTTTAGACTAGAGAGTGTCACATTATCCATATGTACAGTTCACCTAGAAGGAAAGAGATTGCGTTAACATACACACAGAACCAAAGCAGGTATCATGACTGTCAGTGGTCATCTGGAAAATTTGTAAGTCAATATGTGTAGGTCAAGTCAAGAGAATAACTAGGCACATCAAGCTTGAAACTATCTAGAAAACGCAAAAACAGAAATGTATCTCAAAGAAGAAAAATAAAGTTTGTCTAAAGGCTGTACAAAACAGAATGTATAATACTAAGTATGTAAACAAGTTGCAATCAGAAGAGCTAAAGGGAGAGCATCCAGGATATTTCAGGCCTTGATCCTATATGAGAACAATAAATCCTATATTTCAGGCATAATACTCGAGAATAATCACAAAACAATGGGAGAACAATGAACTTAGAATCTCTTTATCCATTCGAGGACCAAGATAAGGGTAAAAACGCTGTCATTCATTAAAAAAATTACCAATTACAGAGAAGTGAAAGAAAACACATATTTTGCAAACATGGTTTTCAAACATATTTTGCATTCATGGTTTCTCCTTCCTCTTGTCCCACATCGATACATGGTCGCCCTCCTTGAAATTCCTTTGTCTTGCTTTCTGATAAAATGTTCCATTACTCTTCTCTTGGTTATGTGCCATTTGATTCAATGTGTTCCTCGTGGATGCATCTAGTTCTATCAGATGGTCAATCCTTCCTTGCAAAGCCTCCTTATCAATCATAGACTATTGTACGAACTAGAGGGTAGGAATTTGAAGGTTGACGTGGAGTTTGGCTTCCAATCCATACACCAACTCAAATGGGGTTTTTCCTGTGGAATTCTTGGTTCTGATACCATCTCGCCAAAAAGCGCACCTGATCTTACTATCCTAAGCCTTCTTATTTTCTCCTACAATCTTCTCGAAAATATTCATCAGATTCTTATTGCCAAATTCTACCATTCCATTTCTTTAGGGATAGTAGTTGGAAGAGTGAGATATGATGATCCCATAAAAAAGAAGTTTTATAAATCAAGGGAGAAAAATCATTTTCATTGTCAGTAGTGATTTTGGTAGGGGCACCAACCTTATTATTAATCTATCCTCAAGAAAACCCATGACAACTTCCTCGGTTTCCTTTTTCGTTGGGATGGATTCTATCCACCTAGTGAAATAGTTTGTAGCATTCAAGACCCAACAACATCCATTGTTGGAGTTTTCCTTAAAT
The DNA here is from genome assembly GCA_010110895.2 of Picea sitchensis. Taxonomy (NCBI): domain Eukaryota; kingdom Viridiplantae; phylum Streptophyta; class Pinopsida; order Pinales; family Pinaceae; genus Picea; species Picea sitchensis. Next base: position 12,029 of record SNQJ01S0225078.1, read on the forward strand.
TCACCAATGAAATATAAACCCCATTATTGAAAAGGAGCCTCAACAATGATTGGATTCAAAGGAAATGCAAGAAATCACTACATTCCTGTGAAGAATTGACAAGGCTGGAAGGGCATGACATATCGATGGGTATCAGTGAACAATGTAGGCAAGTAATATCTAGCTCTTACAATATTATGAGCGGTGGTGCAGGCAACAAAGTGACTAACGCAGTAGCCTGAATAGATTTCCTTAATCAGTTGGTCGGATTCATCTTTTCTCATACATATAAGGATAATTCCATCAGGGTTCTTCCAACCAAGACCATATTGGGTTAAAAAATATTTCATAGCTTTCAGATTCAAGGCTCTCCTCTTGTCACCTACCAAGTGGATGAAAGGTTCTTCAAGTAATAGACAATGTCAGTATACCAGTCATCATGTTCCAACTAACTCACTATTACATTAATCTAGTCATTCTCTCCCATTTGTATGGATTCCTCATTACTCTCGGTCAATATATTGGCTAAACCTTGTCCCTTGATAATATTAGTGAATTTGATCTGTAAGTCATATTCCTGAATCTTTGACACCCACTTCCCCCTAGTTCCAAGACAATCTTGTTTGGAGAGGATGTCTTTGACAACAGGGTATGGCACATATATCTTGATTTTATTACAACCAACATAGGTCATAAAGTGATCAAGGGACTTGACAAGGGCATAGGCAATCATTATCCCATTTGAAGGTGACATCCTTTCTTAGCAAAGCATTCATTGGTTTAACCTTCTAAACAAAGTTTGGGATAAATCTTCTTTTAAAGTTGATCTTGACAAAGAATGATTGCAAGGATTTCTTGTTAGTAGGTGGATGGATGTTCTTAATAGATTTGATTCTTTCGGGATTTATGGATATACCTTCTTCTAAAACCACATGTCATAATAAATTTCCTTTTTCAATATCGAATATATATTTCTTGGGGTTAAGGGAGATGTCATATTTCCTACAACGCTCAAATATCATCCCAAGGTGTGAAATATGTGCATTTCTTTCCTTAGAAACAACTATCAAATCATATTGGTATATCTCTATGATTTTTCATATCAGATCCTAGAAGGCAAAATCCATTGCTCCTTGTAATTGGCGTTCATAATGCCAAAGGGCATTCTCAAGTACAAGAAGGTTCCCCAAGGGGTGATGAATGTAGGCTTAATTCAATCCTCCTCCATAAATAAGACTTGGTTGTATCCTTAAAAACCATCCAACATCAACATCATTTCGACGCTAGTGACTATTTGTAACAAATGTTCCATGTTACGAAAAGGATAGTTGTCCTTAAGTGACAATTGGTTGAGATTCCTAAATTTGAAATACAGTCTAATGTCTCCATTCTTCTTTTGGATAACCACCAAGTTAGACATCTAAGAAAAATACCTAATGGGGGCTACAATCCCAACGTCAACTATATTTTGAAGCTCCTTTTGAATTTTAGGGGATAGCTTGGGTTTAATGTGCCTCAACTTATGTATGAATGGTTTGTATCCTCTTGTAAGAGGGATGGAATTTTGAATAACATCACCTCTATAGGCATTCATATCATCATAAGTCCAAGAAAATATGTCCTTAAATTATCAAATAATATCTAGTATACCATCTCTCTCAGCCTTGGTAGTTCCCTTTCCTATATTTACCATTCTTGGCTCATTCTTCGAGCCTAGATTTAACTCAAAGGCTTTGTCAAATTGGTCTACTACAAGCTTCCCCTTATACATGTCATGTTTGTAAAACATTATTTCTAAGGGGACACACCCCTTTGGGAGAGTGTCATTAGGAAATTTTATAACTTCTAAGTTCATGGAGTTAGCCAAAATAATTATTTGGGATACAGTGAAATCCTTACTACTCTGCAGGAATCTAAGTATTTGGGAAGCATCATCAAAAACTTGCCAATGTTCTAGGTTATCAGGGATAGATAGCCTAAACACAACTTCCATTTTGCATAAGTCCTGAAGGACCTCCCCAGAAGGTTGCAGGGTGGAGACAGAGACAACTAAAGCATCAACTACATATTTCTTCTCTCTGGGGACGACATTTATTGAAAAAACATCAAAGAGTTCTATAGTGTCTCGTACTGAGTCCCTATATTTTCTCAACCTTTCATTTTTTGCAAAAAAAATCAGTTTTACTTGAGAGACAACCATATCATAATCCCATGTGACTTTCAAGCATTTGATATTCCTATTAAGTGCCAATTTGATTCCTATGAGTAAGGATTTGTATTCATCAATGTTGTTTGTACAATCATACTCAAGCCTATATGAGAAAAAGGTAGCCTCTTCAGAGTGTGTTATGAGGACAATTCTAGCTCTAGATCTAGAGTTAGAGTGCTCACCATCAAACTCCAAAATCCATATGCCACTAGTGCCCTCAAATTTCTCTATCCGAAGCATGGGATCAATAGCATAAGAACTTCCTTTATTTTCATCCATATACATTATCTCATCCATGGGACTTTGGGGTGTTTCAACTTGGTATCACACAACAGGCTTTCTATAAAGGGCGAAAAACCCTCCCTCATGGTGAGGGATATTAGTGTATGATAGGTACATTTGAAGGCTACCTATGAGGGTTTTATCCCATTCTCTAGATAACGACATTCCCCAAACATCAAATATATCAATTACTACAACATCCATAAGAAGGGAGACATCGGGAAAA
>SNQJ01S0225079.1:1062-12072 GCA_010110895.2 Picea sitchensis
TTCATTTCTTATTATTGAAAAAGAGTAAATGGAGAAGAATTTATGCATGCATACTCTTTGTCCAATTTTTCAATAATCTTTATGTTTTCTTCTAAAACTCAGTTTATGAATTCTTAACTGCTCATTTGCTCAATTTTTCCTCCTCCATTTATTCCTCAATCGACACCATTCAAGCTTAAGACGATCCAAAATTGTTACTATCTTTCCCTGTGGATACATTTACCTCTAGATATTTTTTGATCATTATCTTATAAACAGACCCCATAGCCCAATGGTGATCTGAGAAACTCGTCAACCACATCCTCATCTAAATATTTCAAAAACCCCAACCCCATACTTTCATAGCTAGCCTAACATCCGTCCTATTCCATAATAAGTTAATTCAGAAAGAGAGATCCCTCTATGAGTCTTGGAGGGCTAGATCCAAGACTCCAAGTGGTTCGAGGTTACCTCTGTGATTGCCTCCGTAGCCTTGAGCAAATTACAGAGCGTTAACACCCTGCACTAACATTTGAAGATTGGGATGTTGGATGAGAACTAACCAATGCGTTAAGCGCATCCATCGAAGACATTCCTATGAAAAAGCATTAGTTGTTGATGAAAATGATGCAGCTTCACTCAAAATTTGAGTGGGACTAACAACCAACAAGGCAATGATGTTGGTTGATCCGACAAAGGTGGATTGAATCACACTCATAGTTTGGTTCGACATACCAGGAGGAAAGATTCCCCTGGTGACTATCGTCGAGGTGGGAGTTGTGTGGGCTCCCAACCTTGACACTAGTGGAGTGTCATCCATAATGGCATAGTGGGGAGGGCTACTATTAGTGAGTTCTGATCATGGAGGTGGGACTTGTACGAATGGAAATGGAAAATCCCTAGGTAAAGGAAGATTAAATTGTGGAGAAAACTCCTCAACTCCAAGATCCTCAACGATTACCTCCTTTGGTTCTAGAGCGTTGACTTCTGGAGGGTCAATTTATAATATCATGGTCTGACCAATCGGTAGGAAAGTGCTAGTCGAATCAATCTGACACCTTTATGGAGGTGGGGGAGAATTATTTCTAACCTCTTCCTTGAGTAGAAGGCCTTGAATTCTCCTCGATCTTTTGGGCGGCTGATTAGCCATTTTGAGTGATCAACTCTTGGTAACAATCTACTCACCTTCATAAAGTTGAACTATGTTCACCAATCACACCACTACAAAGCCATAAAAGACAAGATAAACATAAACAACTTTGTTAATATTCTGAATCAAGTGGATTAGGTCTTGGGACCAGAATAACAACAAAGTGGGCTCAGGCCCTTCTGGACAGAGGCACGGGTTTATTAAGTCCCGTGGGAAAACGCAAGAAGGTATGAGAAGAAGTTATCCCGACCTCCACATATCAATCTTATTCGGTGCAAGTGTCCTATCTTCACGAGGCACCTATTGAGGAAAATATATGAATTAATCTTACTCAAAAAAATTCGGATCTTGCTTGTCGAAGGCAAGATAGTCGGGAATGTTACCCTATGTTTATAGCCTAAAAAAGTGCTTCCTAATCCACAAGTATTAATTAAAAGGGGTTAGGATGATTTTTTGAATAAAAGATTGTTGCAAAAATATAACATTTTTATACCATTTTCTGAATAATATAGATGCAAAAAAGTAAATGTGGAGACAAAAGAAAAAATACCAAGTCACATATCAACACAGATGAGATAGAATATCAATAGCTTATTTCATTCCAAGAAATCAAAAGAATCGTTCTCTTTACAAAAAACCATGAGGGAGTTTGGACCAAAGTCAAACTTAGATATTCCCGATGAAAACCATACAAAAGGACTCTGACAGGAAGTAAAATTTGAACTTTAAAATCTAGATCAACTTGCCACAGATTGCTTCCCACTCGACTCTACACAATATCCTTTATCAATCATGAAATTTAATTCATAAACAGACAAGTCTACACAAACTATCAAAGATAGATCAACACCTCTGAAAACAAGTGTCTGAATGATGTAATTCAACTTTGAATCTTGTTGTCTACAATAGGACCCTGTTGTCATAAAAGAGAATTAGGCTTTTAATGAATTGAAGAATGAATGAAAACTGAACTATCTTAATAAAACTCAAGAGAAAACCTTAGTATGCTTTCTTCTTCTATTCTCCCCTCTTGTTCTTCCTTCTCGTTTAGCTTTTATACATTCCGAATTAGTTGAAGTAGTTCAACCACTTCATTTAGTTAAGTTAACAAAAACTCAACTAAGTTTTAGTTTAGGGGAAGAATTAATAATAATAATAAGGGTATTTTAATAAATAATAACTAGTAGGTGGGACCCCTTGTAACTCCCTTTAATTTCTTTAACAAACATAACTAGACAGTAAATCAGACACATCCCTCCGTGTGGCTCCCATAATCATTTCCATAATTTTAAAATTAAATATCAATGATATTTCAAATCATATCCAAACATATAATATCCAAAATATCCAAAAATAGTATGATATCCAAAACCTTCAACAGTCCGTTGTCCTCAATAAAACAATAATGAAGTAAAATTAAAAACCGCATTTGCCACTTTGAGAAGAAATTTTCCCTTTATTGTTACTATCCCCTTTTGACTTCTCTGAATTAGCCTTAGGCTGTGTAGAGCATTGAGGCTTGATCTCACTAATGACATGAGAACAATCATCTCTCAAGTGCATGCGGGATGAAACATATTTGGATGAATCACTTGACGGAGAGGAGGGGGCAACAACAACTTTTCCTTTATCATGCATATGGTGGGCTTCGGTTTTGAGTCTTTTTCTTGCGTGGGAGGACTGTACAGGTGAGTGTGCAGAGGAAATCTAGACATTTGGGTTAGAAGTTGGAGGAGGAGTAGGTAGAGACAAATGTGGCTAGCCACGATGTTGGGAGATTGTTGGGTGAACAATCTCCGACCATCCATCATTCTCGGGAACTTCAGGTTGCAACGAAACATGAGGGGGTACATGGATACCAGGGAGATGTTGGGGTTGGAAGGGAGGCCTCTCTGGTCTAGGTTGGACTACCCCTTGACCAACCCAATTGAAAAATCCATCTTGGAAGAGTTGGTTTAACTCTTGAGGATCTGCATCAAAATGTGTTGAGAATCTTGGCCTTCTAGGCCCTTTGTTCCAATTCCCTCTGCCCTTGTTATTTCGTCCATGACTTCCTCTGTTGAAGAAGCTCATCCTGTATGCAACGATTATTAGCAACTAGCTTATTAAACAAACCAAACATGATGATCTCTTAATATGAAACAAAGTTTGACTCAACAATCACATCAGACCCATGCAATCCAATCCATAAAATTCATCTAATAATTGTCAATGAGCATGGGCTGAATTAGGGTTCTGGGATATCTGAGGGGATTGTATTGAGCAAAAAGTGAGAAAAATCAAAGGGAGTAAGAACACGATTAGTGCTAAAAAATTCATTAAACAATCGATTGTGCAACAATAACCAAAACATATCAGCTGTGATCCATCTCTGTGTTATTTCTTAATCGTTGTAATATAGAGCTTTTAATTTAATTTTAAAGAACATGGCGTGCAAAATGAATCTGGGATCCTAAGGGGATTTGTATTGAGCAAAAAAGTGAGAAAATGAAAGGGACTTAGATGGATATTGTTCTTAAAATAAAATAAATAAATCAACTATCATAACTTTGTTCAAATTTAATCCAAAAAGTATCCATTTCCAAGACCAAAACATTCATTATTCTTCAATTGTATGCAAATTGCTTGTCGTCTCAAAAGTAATTAAATTTCCCAGAAATCCTTAATTTATAACAGTATATATATATTATAAATTATGTAACTTTTCCATTCAATAGTATTGTGTATTATAACGTTGATCTCTCCCTTTTAAGATAAACAAAACATGCACAACAATATACTCAATATCTATCCCTGATAATCAATAATGTACCACGATAAACAATCAATAGTCATTGTTCTCCCATCAACAATCAGGCCCGATTTAAATGTACACAGGTGTATTTTCAAAAACATGGACATACTTAAAATCATGCCTGATCATACATAGGACTTTAACCATATCAAACAACAAAATATTGAATTGATAATAACAGTCAACCCAAACATAAACCCCAAGCTTGATCCATGTGTGTATCAACATGTATAACTTCTATTTTTTAGACAATTGATAGTCTACACGATGATTCCAATATAACTATATCATATATGAAGTGAACAGAACTAAAATGACACACATGCACCTTTTTAAACTTGCCAGAACCCTGATCGGGGTTGGTAAAACTCACACAGGTGTCTCTTCAAAATCATGTTGGATTAAATACAGTGATCGAGCCCATAAACGAATAGAAAGGAAACTCTTGAATGTAAGCAACCGTTCATTTCCTTTTTATTTGTTCAAAAAAAATCATCACATAAGGACCTCACAAAGATTCGACCGAAAAAGACAGGTTTATAAACGAGAGAGCATGTCTCTTTAAAATTCCACAATCATTAAAACTGATAACCCAATATTTGACAAAGCCCAGAATGTGCCCGAGGAGAGAAGAGACAATCAGAGTCCGAGTTGGGCTCTTAAATCAAATGCAAAGAGGCAACAAAATCCTATTTGTATTTTAAACAAAAACATAGAGAGATGATGGTCTTCCATGATTTATATTCACTTTACCATCAATTAACAACCACATGCCAAAATAAATTTTTGAAAATGACACAACAATGAGCCATACAATCCTTTGACTTATTACTCCAAGCCCTTGACATAATCATAAGTTAACGCCCGAGGAGAGAAGAGACAGTCAGAGTAAAATAACCCAATGCATACAGGTGCCTCTAATACTTGCAAAGAAGAGATGAGGGTTAGCTTAACAGTGTCAAGTATTCAAAAAACACAGAGATATAATGTCTCTTTCCAACACCCGAAAAGTCGAACAACTTTCAAAAACAATTGGCAATAAGTCCAGATACAGTCATCATTACAACGGGAATGATAGAAGTGGTGTGTGGAAACCCTTCACATATTATATCCATTAAATACATAGGCCTGCATTAATATTCGGGCGACCAAGACTGGACTTTTGGCAAGCTTTCAACGAAAAGACAGTCAGGAACGAGCTATTAACAACAGTTCAGGATTAGATAAAAGAAGCACACCAACAGTCTACAGTCAATATGTAACTGGATAAAGACTGTGACAATGACCGAGAGTTGACAACCACTGAAATACAACTAGTGGCAAAACCCTTTAACCATAAAACACAGAGATTCATGGCACCACTGTCTCCGTTATTCCACAGAGAACAATCAATAAAAACCAAGCTGACCCATAAACAATCAATGCTCAACCTTTATATTCAATAATATCCATTTCTCTTCTTACAACTACCAACATTTTACAGTCATCACAGAGAACCATAATACCATATTTACACACAGTCGAAAATCTCAATAACACATAGAATCTGAGCATCACTGAGCCACCATTTGGTTCATAAAACAGAGAATCCATCATGGATGGAGAGAAAAGAACCATGCATGTGAAAAAAATGCTAAAATGGCGAGTTGGTTGAGCTTTCCTTTCCGAAAAAACCTGAAAACGTGGAGCTTCACAACCAACAGAGCGATAATGCAATAATGCAACAATGCTAGAGTGGCGGGCGATAGGGAAGGTTTGGAGTGGCGTGCAGTAAATGCACGTCTCTTCCATACCTGGACCCATTCAATTCCAAGTACAAGACAACCCAATAAGCATAACATCCACCAATAAATCAAACCATATAACCAATGCATAATCAATGACAATCCATCGTAAGATCTGAGACCATATCTATTCCGTAGTGCGCCACCCGGGATATTTCATACGTTAACTTTTCCCATAAATCCACACAATAAATCAAACCATATCCACATTGCTATATGCGCCTCCATTCGAATTTAATGACATTTGCATAGTCCATTAATCAAACCATAGTATAATAGTTAGGACTAACACTTGTATCCATTAATTCTTTCATTTGAAATTTGCATGTAGTCTTTTATTATAGTTCAAGGATTAATACATATTTTCTTTCCTTTTGTTTGAACTATAGAACCTTTCCATAATTTTCCTTTGTTTTGATCATGCTACCATTTAATTATCCCTTGCATATAGTGGCTAATAAATCAACATATGAATTAGTAACAAGGTTATAACATAGCACCTGTAAACAACATGATCTTCATAACCATGGAAATTGTTCTGTGTCGCAAGTGATTACCAACAACATTAAAAAATAATGCATTAACCACTCATTATCATGCCAAATGAAACCAAGACTGCATCATAAAAAATGTAGGACTGTGTAGGCAACATTATAACAACAACAAAATATGTGTCATATGTCTATCCGTGTGCCTTTAGTCTACAAGGGGGTCCCACCTACTAGTATTATATTATTATCATATTAAATAATAGCGTTTTAGCAATCCTTTGCTAGTGGAATTCATCGTTGCGATTTTAATTGTCAACAAACCGGCGACTCCACAGGGAAATCTGTTTCCAACAGATTAAGAACTCAGAATATCTAGTTTTGCAGACCATGTAACATCAGATCAAGAAGATACAAATCAAAATGATTATGCAACAGGGGGAAGTGAGCGGATTTAAGGGAAAGATGACTGGGAATTTGAGAATAACTCATGGAAAGTGTTAATTATGAGGAGGTTTATCCCTATAAGCATAATCATTCAACTAAAAAAATGTTCTTGAATTCCAGGAGAAATTTTTTCTAAACTTGCTCTTTTGAATCTTGAAATGGATGAAAGAAAAGGAAAGAAGAAGAGGGATAAAACCAACTATCTTATAAAACAACAGGTGAAGCAGATAACAATTTCAATGATGTTTTCAAGAGGAACATCATGATAATTGTGTAACTCGATTGTTATTGATTAAAAATACTTTGCAGAAGCATCGTTGTGGAAAAATTGATCCAACGTTTTATTTTGACAAGAAAAGAAGTCAAAAACAAAAGAAAGAAATGTCCTAGCAGAAATGAAACAACAGAATTGAAATAAGCAGAAATGAAAATACATAAATGTAAAAACAGAAATGGAAAACTACTATAATACAAAAAACATTACATACAACGTTAAACTTTTCAAGTTGGTTCCACGCAATGTTTTAAGTGTGAATCGTTAGTGTTGTAGGAAAACAATTGCTCTTGTAAGTCCTTTAGAATGTAATAATTTTCACCCAGGACAAAAGCGATCTTAAAAGGACCCAACCATAATTTTTGAAACTTTGAATGCCTTCCTCTATCAGCATGAGATGAATCCCACAACAATACCTTCTCATTAACTTTAAACTTGACAGCCTTGACACTTTTGTTGAAATATTTTTTAACATTCTGATGTCTTCTCTTTAAATTATCCAAGACAAACGTCCTTTGCTCCTCTAACGCCAAAAGTGCATTCATTCTTTGAGAAACATCAGAAGAATTCAATTCTTCGACCTGTAGCATTAAAATTAAGGAGGAAAGTTTGAGCTCAATAGGCAGAATGGCTTCCTGACCATAAACAAGCTGGAAAGGAGTGCAACCAATGCTCACCTTGGTGGTAGTGCGATCTGCCCAAAGGGCGTAAGTGAGGAAAGTGTGCCATTGACGAGGCTTATCTTCAATGAGCCTCTTGATAATTCTTACCAGATTCTTATTGGTAGACTCAGCCTGCCCATTACCTTGGGGATATAAGTTGATGAGGCAAAATGTTTAACCCCAAACTTAGCTAAAAATTGGGACCATTGTCTGTAATGATTTCCAAAGAAAGACCAAATTTGGAAAAAATATTCTTTTCAAGAAAATAAATCACTTGCTCATCCTACGAATGTTTAAGCAAGATAACTTCAGTCCATTTTGTAAAATAGTCAGTGGCTGTCAAGATAAAGACTTGTCCTGTTGAAGATGGAGGATTAATAGGACCAATAAAGTCCAAACCCCATTTTGAAAAAGGAAAGTCTGGGAGGACATGTTGTAAAGGCATGGATGAAAGGCGTTATTTCTGAACAAATTTCTGGCACTTGTCACAAGATCTCGAAAAATTATAAGAATCATGAAATATTAAAGGCCAATAGTACCCTTTCCTGATAATCTTGAAAGCAATTGTTTTAGTAGAAAAGTAACCTCCTACATGGATAACAGAATTTGAAGAACCACGAGTCTCTTGCAACAAGTTATGTGCTCCCTCATTGTTCACACAATGAAGTAATATACCATTATCATATTTTCTAAACAAGAAGTTTCCTATAATGATGTATCTAGCAGATTCGAGACAAAGCCTTCTTCTTTGATGGGTATCTAGGTTATCCGGACACCTTTGATTTTGAAAGTAATGAACTAGATCTTTATACCAAGGGTGTTCAGACACAAGAAGGATTTGACTGTCAATGTAGAACAATGCTGATAGAGAGCTATCATGTTCATCAATTTCTTCACTCATTTCAACATGCTGAGCTAAGTGAAGGGCTAAGTCACGTCCCTTGATAGTTTTAGAAGTCATGATAGTTAGATCATGCTCCTGAATCTTAGCAAGCCAGTGTGCAAGCTTCCCTGAAAGATAAGTCTATGAGAGTAAAAACTTGACAGCAGGTAAAGGGAATTTTACCAGTGTATGCTTACCTAAGATGAAGTGGTGAAATTTTTCAACAACTTTAACAAGAGCGAAAGCATGCTTTTCAATAAAAGAATATTTAAACTCATCATCAAACAAGCTTTGAATCATGTAAGCCATTGGTTTTTCATTATCTTGGTCATCACATTGAAGGAGGATGGCAGAAACTGCTTCCTCTATAGCATTAATATATATCATAAATTCTTTCTCAAAATCCGGCTTCGCCAAAACCGGTGCGGAACTGATTTCTTTATTGATCCCTACGAAAGCATTTTCAACATCATCTATCCAAGAAAAAGAACTATCTTGCTTAAGCAGATTGTGAATTGGCTAAACCATTACAACAAAATCGGGAACAAACCCACAGACGAAGTTAATAACACCCATAAAATCTTGAATCTCCTTCTTAGAAGTAGGAGCAGGTAGATTTAGGATAACAATAATCCTTTTGGGATCAATGCTTATTCCTGAATTAGAGAAAATGTGTCCAAGGAGCTTTCCCTTGGTAATGTTGAAAATAGACTTGGAAGGATTTAAAGAAATGCCAAATTTTCTGCATCGCATGAGAATATTTCTAAGATGACCGAAATGATCTGATCGGTTTTTAGAATACATAGTTAAGTCATCAAGATAAATCTGAATAATTTTACCGATCAAATCGTCAAAATCTATTTGCATATTTCTTTGAAAAGTAGCACCTGCATTAGATAATCCAAAAGGCACACGTTCATAAGTAAAAATGCCCCAACGAGTAATAAAGTGGTTTTAAATCTATCTGCCCTTTTCACCTTGATTTGATTATAAGTAGAAAAACCGTCAAGTAAGGACATCATATGTGACCCAACAACTTGCTGCAAAATCATTTCCATATTAGGGAGGGGAAAATGGTCTTTAACACTGGCCCTATTCAATGCGCCAAAATCAACGCATAATCTAATCTAACCCGTTGACTTCCGAACGAGAACCAAATTAGAAACCCACTCAGAATACTTAACAGGGAAAATTATCCCAGTGTTCAAGAGTTTTTCCAACTCCTTCCGAACAGTTGCTTCCAATGTAGGGTTAATGAGTCTCTATTTTTTCCTAACTGGTTTTATGCCTTCCATGATAGGGATGGCATGTTGTATAATAGTAGGATCAAAACCCCGAAGATCCTCATAAGACCAAGCAAAAACATCTTGAAATTCACCAAGCAACTTAGTGAACCTCAATTTTTCTTCTTCAGAACATTGGGCACATATGTTAACGTTCTTTGGAGACTCGGGTGTTCCAATGTTCAAGGAAATGGTTTCACCCACTTGCCTTTTTGAATCCTCTTCTTTATGTTTTTCTTTGTTGTCTACATCACTCTATGAAAATGAACTTTCTAGAGGAGTCAAGCCTTTAGGAATTTTGTTATCTTCCATCGATATAATTTCCTTAGGCTTATAAGGTAAATTTTGGATGAAAGCACATATGCTCTCATCACTAGGGAAGACCTGCCATGACTCTACATTTTCCAAGATATGAGGACTATACAAAGATTGAAAAGTGAAATCAGGTCTTTGTGGTAGAAGTTTCTGAGTAGGAGAGAATGGAAAAATAGCTAACCTGTCAGCCATTGAGTTCAATTCCCTTCTAACATGAGTGATGTTGAAAGATTGTAAGTTCGAGATAAGTGCCCAAACAGTTTGGGTGTAACATTTCATTAACTTGTTGCTAGGATAATATATCTTACGTACAAGGTTTACAACAAGTTCAGAAGCCCCAAAAACTGTAAGGTGACCACAACCCATATTATAGGCATTTTCAATGCCTAGCAGTAATGCTTCAAATTCAGTGACATTGTTTGTGAAAGCAAACTCTAACCCATAGGAAAAGTTATGAATTTACCCACATAAGAGTACAATATAATACCAGCTCCATTTCCTTCATTGGAGCATGAACCATCAAAGTGCATATGCCACATCCCATCCTCTATGTCGATTTGTTCCAAGGGAGTGTTGTCCTCATCTGCGAAGATGGAATACACTCATAGGTCCTCCTCAATATAATTCACATTAGGTTGTGGGATGCTTTATATGTAAGGTGAAATTCTCCCCTCCCTTAGGACTATGATGTTTTTACCATTCCGAGGAACAGATAAGTGTGTCCCGTCGAGTGAGAGGTATCCACCCGTCAAAGCTTGCCAATCTCTTCCTAATATGCCCGAGTAATTACTTATTGGTTGTTAGGGTCCTAACCTGCACATAGGTAGAGCAATATATTTGGATGTAATAAAGGTCAATATTAATAAGGCTTTTCAATAAAATAGAATAAGGCGGATGTAAGAAGACCTAATAGAAGCTTCCGCTTCTAGAAGGATCTTCCTCTAGATGCTT
>SNQJ01S0225080.1:0-12005 GCA_010110895.2 Picea sitchensis
TTTACCTTTTGGTTTAAAAAAAAAAAAAAGGGGATTAACAAAAATAACGAAATTAAGTAATAAATGAAACCTAGACCATTAATAAGTTAAAGAAAATAATTTTGGAGAAACGTGGGGGATGAATGACACTTGTATGACAGAGAAATTTTGGAGGGTTTTCTTTAAAACTTAAAAATAAATGTGATTTAGGAAAGGGCGGGATGAAAAATCTATAAAAAAGGGGGGAATGAGGGAAAAAGGGGGATGGGCTGTTAGGTATCGTTATGCTGTCGATTTGAGACTGGACTGATTGCTTGTGAGGGGTTGGGAATTTCTCAGCTTGTATTGGAGTGGTAGCTCAGCCTTGGAGGCGAGCTGGGAAGCTAGGCATACCTTCTGGAATTTGTGTGGCCCCTTTGCGACTCAGGGGGCTAAGGGGGAAGCAGAGTACCCCTAGCAATTGGCTGGGAGGTACCGGTGAGGTCTCTCTAGTTGGAAAGCAGAAGCGGGATGGAGTGTGTGAACGACACTCAAGGCTGGCGTTGAGGCAATGGTATGATTTTAAATTTGTAGACTTGTATGCATTAAGACTCCTACGTGGAACGGATTATCAGTTGCAAATGGACTAAATGGAAGTTGTTTTAGTTATTTACTCTGTGATTTAATTTGTTGTTTTGTTCTTAAGGTTTGCATGTGATAAGTTTAAATTAATAGCTTTGAGAAGCCTCATAGAATGAGATTTGTTACCTATGTTAATCGCCTCTGTAAATAAAGTTTTTTTTTCCCTGTTTTAAGAGATAAAAAGAAACAAAGACATTTGAGCTCGTTCTACCCCTGTCCGCGTTAAACCATGTGAATGTCACGTCCTTTACTTCCCAGTGCTCGCTCAACATTGGCTGTTGTCGTGGAAATTGTTTCCCCCCTTTTTGTCCTCTGCCAAAATTTTAGTTAAAAATTTGATCCTGTATTGTTGCCAAACATTTTGTCTTGAACTACAACGCCTACCACTGTTATATTTTGGAAACTGAATTATGAATTTGAATTTCGTGGTGTTGGTTTAGTTTTGCCTCCTCTGTTCTTGCGTGGGTACTGTCAAATTCCTCCCGGCGTTGTATTGTTAAACCCTTTGCGGTTGGGTGGGGATACCCCTACAATTCGACCACTCGTTCTCTGCTTTGGTGTTAAAATTTTCTTTTCCTTGCGAGTTGTATGTGGAACGTATCCCTATGCTTTTTGTGTTGGTACCGTGGCGGTGCTTGTTTCCTTCATCCTTGTCTGCTGGTGAGCTCATTGGTGACCTGCGTCCTCCCCCCAAAATTTTATGACCCCAACTGTGTTTCTCGGGTAGTGTTACAGAAAGCTTGCACGTCAACAAGGGCGTGGTTCATCACAGCCACGGTTTACACCTTTAACGGTCTACTGTGGTTGTAGTCTAGGTTGTTGAATCGTCTTGGAATTTAGCTTGTTTGCTTTGGATTTTTCTTTTTTTTTTAGCTCCAGACCGTGCGAACCCCATCCTTCAGCTGTATCCTCTCGTCCTCCAGACCGAGCATAGTGGCTCGAGGGCTCCTTCTTACTTGAGCGTTGGCGTTGAAACCTAGGCACAGGGACGATCGACCTGCGTTGACCCTACCTTCCCCTTGGCTATAATCACGTTCCTTTAAAACCTTAGCGTCCGGCTGCTGCATTTGGTTAGTGGGTTAGCGCTTCACCTGCGACTATTATTTCCTTCCCTCCCTTTATTTCCATCCTTGATAGCAACTGTAGAGTCCCAGCCTGTTCGGCGGTGTCTGCCGGCGACCGTCTAAGACTCTTCCTGGTAGTTTCCTTATGTCAGACGTAGACTACGGGGTTAGACAGAGCCCTTCCTTAGTGCTTGACAGGTCCCACGATAGCCTGTCCTGGAGTAATAACGCCAGCCTTCACAGTTCAGGTAAGTCGACTTAAAAGCCACGGTAATTTTTGTTTTACTTCCCGAGATGGTCAGGTGAGTCGACTTTAAAAACCCACTGTAAAATTTTTGCCTCGATTTTGTCCCTACCTTAATAGTCTGTTTGCTTTCGGTGAATTGAGGTTACTTCTGTCTCAACATTCCGAATTTAAGCGCATACCGATTTCTAGACCTCTAGTTGATGAACAACCATTGGAACCCGTACTGTAGGAGGAACAACAAGTGTCCGTATTTTAATGATAAATTGTTATAAATTATTATAATTATTAAATTAGACAATGGTGATCGTAATGTTTATTAATTCAGGGATATTTTGAATGTTAAGTTGAATGATCATTTAGACAATAAGTTAGAAGGATTATTTAGAATGATAGGATTACTATGATTATTACATTATAACAATAAAGTGACTTGTGTATAATAATAAATGATTATTCTTGTTATGATTGTGGAACTAGAACCATAACGATTGCCATGTTTATTAATTCATGGCGAGGTCATTAAAATTTTATTTGGAAATTAGTTAGTGGATTGCAAGGTCATTTTATTGTAAATGTAATATTTAAATTTTATTATGAAATTAGTTGGAGAAATTGCAAGGTTTTGATATTATAAATGTAATAAATGCTAGCACTATGGTGATGTCATTATAATTTTATTTGGAAATTAGTTAGTGAATGTGCAATATCTTTATATTGTAAAGGTAATGATGCTAGCACTATGGTGTTTTCATTGTAATTTTATTATGAAATTAGTTAGCGAATTCGCAAGTCCTTATAGTGCAATGTAATAATGCTAGCCCAGATGGCGATCTCATTGTAGGTGATTGTCATGGTAAATTATCGTTGAATCATGAAAATGTAATATCCTCACTTATGGAAAAATGCTATATAGCTTTGATATCATAGGAATGTAAGAACATTGATAATGGTTTACAATATTGTTGTAGAATAAATGTAATGGTAGGGTTGATCATTATAAGGATGTTCAATTTTCAACCTAAAAGGGTAAGGTCCTTAAACTAAGAGCAAAAATCATTATGTGTTAGATTTAGAATTTTATCATGCGTACTCATCTTTATGGTTGGGTTGATGACTTATCGACTAACGGATTTAAACGAAGTAAATGATCTATACTTGTGGCTAGTTGAGTCGTAGGTTATGCTGAGTCGTAACTAATGGTCAGTTTTTGTTAGTGTCCTTTTGACTTGTGTTTTCCTTAGAGATCGTGGTTGTCCGTTGATTTTGTTGTATTGGGTTGGCTTTCTTTGCTCGGTCTGCTTGTATCGGGTGGGATGTAGACACCTCATTGTAGCCTAGTATATAAGTCTATGTGTGATTTCTTTTGTGTAAAGAATCTTGTGCCGTATCAAGAGTCTCGGGCCCTTTAAAGGCAGGGTTCCACTCTTGTGACACACCTAATGGAGATTACTAGTTTCTTCCTGAGAAGATGGCCAGGAGCGTATCTGACCTTCCCTCTCTCTGGAGCAGAGGACTAAGATTAAACGCCCTGCTTTCCTATGCAGAAATAGTAAAATATACTACTATGGATTCTTCCTTCTGTGTTCGTACAATACCTAACTGTCTTCTCATCTTATCACTTTTGGGTGTATTCTCTGTTACAAAATTTTTCATTACTTCCATGATCTTAGCTTCCATTGAATCCATCTTAGTATCCAACTTAGATTCCATTGAATCCATCTTAGCTTCCATTGAATCCCTCATCTCTTGTAGTTCATCATTGGTTACTGTCTTCTTTTGTAAATCATTTATGTCCCTACACATTTATTCACCTTCATCAAGAGTCCAATTAGGATTTTCTGGAGGCTTATTTGGTGTATAAGGTCCCTTTTTGGGTGGCATGTTGGCCAAATATCACTTTTGAGTCTTGATTTTGAGGTGGTTCTGCTAGACAATATTTATTCCATTATATCTCCCAAGTTTCGGCCCTTCTGGGTATGAAACTTTATTTTAGGTAGTTCTATGATATTTCTTCTCTGCAATGCCACAGGTCTGATCAAAATTGGATGTGCCAAGTGGAATTTACGGTAACTTCCTCACAACTTGCCGATTTTTGGCCTTTCCAGGAGATCTCACTTGTATAGAATTCCCCGCACAAAATAATTAATATCAAATTCTGAAAATCGCACCCAAAATACTACAGACTTTCCATGATCCAATGCAACCAGTCCCACTCAATTTGGATACTCTAGCAAGAAGTTATTCTTGTTTTACCTGGAACACCTTCTTGAGGCTAGTCAATAGGACTAGTCAGATACCCTATCTTACACAAGGTGTATCTACAAATTTAAGATGACCTAGAAGCTGAAAGTTTTACCACAAGTACTTTACTAATTTCTATAAATGTCCCCCAGAGGACAGGGTTTGAAACGTTACAGAAACGAATTTATAGCGAAAATTCTGCAATGACTCATTTCAGGATGATTCCAGAACCCTATCTTGTATAGGACGTATCTCCGAAAGTATAAGGCCTCAAGATCTGAATTTTGAACCCAACGTACCTTGATCCGTCTTCTAAATACCCTCCAAGAGGTTCCTTCTGAAACGTTGTAGAAAAAAAGTTATAGTGAAAATTCCACAGTGTCTCATATGTAGCAGCTAAACCCCAAGACCTTGAGCTCTGATACCATATGTTAAGAACCAAACATCAATATAGCATAGAAAAACCTCAGGAAAAGTACTCAACGCCTTGAAAAAGAGATAATTTCAGATAATAATCATATTCGAGGGGGAAACCTCCTTTTACCCCACTTAAATGTTCAAGTACAAGATGATTCAAAATGAAAATGTCTCCTTGGTATATATAGGAGACTAGGAGGTATAATTACAAATAATGGCCGAAAGTCGACATAATTAAAATAACATTACTAATCTAAATTACAACTAATGGCCTAAAGCCAACATAAATAAAATAGCATTACTAATCTAATATGCCCCAATTAAGGGGTAATGAGACAATATTAGGGCTTAACACTAACCTAGTATGTCGTTATGGTTGCAGTTACTTGTTGTGCGCCTTATGTCTTTGGTCATTTATGGCTTGCAACTACTGTTGTGCGCCTTTTTCTTCTTGTTTTGATCCTCGTGGTTGCGTCTTGTTATTCGTCGGGTGGTGACGTAGAGTCAAGTGTGTCTGTTCCTTTTTGCACGCGCGCACACACCTTGATATAAAAAAAAATTGCACTGGTTAAAAAGTTGTGGTCGTAACGAGGAGGTTCGTTACAATATTTTATGGAAAGACATTGTACATAAAAAATCAAGTTTTGTTTAGTAGTAAGAGATAGTGAGTCTACTATGAAACTATATAACTACCTATGCTCGGGTATAGAAATATATGAAGGAAACTGACCCCAACATCTATAGATATCACATTTGTATCACTAATAATTTCTACCCCATTTGATAATATCAACACCAAATGAATCATGCCACTCAAAGATGTTGTAAAAAATAGCATTTGCAAAACTATTAAATATTGGTTTAACTTATCCAATTTTTTATAGTGAGTGGGTCCCTCCATAGGTCATTGTTCCAAAAACGATGTGATGGGGTGGGGGTGGGGATGGTGGGTATGTGTGGAATATCATAGCACATCAAGCCCACTTGGAAATATCACTTCCCTTTTCCTTTCATTGACCAAGTACCAAGTGATTTTTTTGGGACAAAATAGATTTCTTTTCAAAATGGCTTCAGTAGTTATAACCAAATAATTTTTTTTCTTGAGGACCAAGATGAGACAAAATTTACCTATCCATGGGTTACCTTTTCCTATAGGGTTCTACCTTTTGTTTTATGTAATTCCCTTTCTACATTCTAGAGTGTTTCACTTAACATATTTTCATACCCACTCCATGAATTTGTAGAAGCTTAGATGGACACATTTATAGTATATGACAATTCTTATGAATTAGAAGCATTAGTTAATATGAGAAGTGTTATATAGTGTTATTACTATGTGAATTTGTCCCTTATCCATGAACAATATTTTATGTTGATGAATGAGGGAATAGGATTAGGGATATATTATCTTAAGGATTAAGTTTGATAACACAAAAAATTATGTCATACAAATCTTACCTACCCCCCAGAAGTAACATGATGTTCATGATTTATTGAGATATGTTGGTTATCACCAGAAATTCATCCCTTATCTTAGAAAAATAGCAACACCTCTATTTTTGTTCTGACAAAGGATGTTTACTTTATGTGGATTGGAAAATGAAAAAAGGCATTTAAAACCTGAAAAGATAAACTAATCTCATCCCCCGTGTTAAAAGGCCCTAATTGGAATCGTTAGGTGTTTTTCTAGAACAACATGAAGTTGTTGAAAAGTATTCCATTTATTACATCAACAAGAATCTATTTGGATATTAATTAAATACTACATCATTATTGAAAAGGAATTTCTAGCATCCATATATGCCATCAATACTATTAGGTATCTAATGAATAAATTTGTTGTTAGTATTATTGTTGTGATAAATTAAATCCTTGTGACATTATATGTAAGTATGCAAATAAAAGAAGTTTTGACAAAGATTAAAGATTCAATTAAAATCCATGCCTTAGAAGAAGAAGAGAATGATGAAGTATAAGTTCAAGTAGACCTTGAAAGGGAACTTATTAGTTCTCTAGATTATTTGAGGAATGCAAGGGAGAAGAACAAAATGTTAATGGTACAACTCCAGACGTATCAAGAAAAAAATACATTGCTAGAACAGAAGATAAGTGAGACTGAAAAGACTGTCATTTTTTTAAATGCACATGTAGAAGTGGATAAGAAGACTAAAGAAACATTGAAGAATCAATTAGAAGGGAAATATACCCAACTAAGCACAAACCTGCATAATTTTATGATTCAAATAGAAGAGGGCAAGAAAATTGAAGAAGTCTTAAACAATCAACTAAAAGAGAAGGAAGAAATTTGTGAAGCAAAAGAACTTGAAATTGTTTCTCTAAGAGAAGAAGTGAAAAGGACAATTGCCAAAAACTTGAAGTTTGATAATATTTCATCATCCTTAGAAGACATCCTTAATCAACAAAGATATTCTAGTGATAAGACAGGTATTGGGTATGACCACAAGCAGAAACAAATTGAAGAAGAAAAGAGTTTCAAACTACCAAGAAGGATTGAAGAAAGACCTAAAAGTCATACAAATGGTTCAAAGGATTCCAAAAGCATATTAAAATACCATGATAAATCAAGACATGTCAAGCGATAATCTCAAAGACCTCCATTTCAAATAAGACCCTTTGCTCCCAAGTATCAAAGTTTATTTCCTAGTTATTGTTTCTCTTGCAACAATTTTGGGCATAAGGCTATAGAGTGTATATCTTATGCAATAAATAATCAAGTAAGGAATAGAGGTATCTACAATAATGTTGAATGTTACAAATTCCAAAATTATGGACACATAGCTCGGGACTGTAGAAGCATGATGGATTCTTCCATGAAAGAAAATGATCATATAAAATATAAGAAGGTTTGGAGAAGAAAACAAAGACAAGAAGAATAGATCAATGGAGAATTCTCAGAGGACATACCCACAAGAGTTGTATAGATGAGTAAGTATAATAAATTTTCAAGTAAAGAGGAAGATGTCAAGATTACAAATGATGATCCTACAACAGAGAAACATTATACCTTATTTTAAACAATTTCACATAGAGACTCCCAGTGGCGTGGATAATGTTGAGGGGGAGTCAAAGTAGTAGGAAAGGAATACCAAAGAAAGGAAAATAAAGGATTATATAGAGAAAAATGCAATGACTTGGTAAATCATACAGGAGCATAGGGGGAGCTACTTCAGAAAGATTCAATAAATGGCCCAGTATAAGGGGGAGTCACCATAGTCAAAGGGGGAGTATTGTTGAAAAGGAAAGCTGCTAAAAATGATAGCATTGCAGTCAAAATAAGGAACCATTGATGATAGAGGGAGAAACAAAATGAGTTAAATGAAAGTGGATGAAAACATGAAGACATGAGGAGAAAGAGAATAAGAAAGAGAATCATGGAATTCCATAGCGGGAGAAACTATTTATCCTGGATGTCAAAGGGGAGAGAAACAAATTGTTGGTGATAGGGGCAGTCACATAATTGATGGATTACTAAGAGGGGGGGGGGGGTGAATAAGTACTGAGCAATTTATACCACTTATTAATATTTTTAACCACAATGCATATTCTTTCAACATTTTTTATCAGTTCATTACCAATAAATTATTGCATCATAAACATTAACATCCATCAGTGCATAATGAAAAATATTATATACATACACATGATACATAGTACACTAGAATTTTATGTGGACACCCAATGCGAGAGAAAACCACATAATTCTTTTATTATATGTCAAGAATTAAATTCAAGGAAGCACCAAATTCCAATTCTTTGGGTCCAACTAGAAGGAGGCTCCAACCCCCTATTTTTGCAAGCTCCAACCTGAAGGAATATCTAACTCCATAATTCTTTGGCTCCAATGAGAAGGAGGCTCCAAACCTCTGAGTTCTCTGACTACAATCAGAACGTGGCTACAACCACCTAGTTCTCATGATCCAACCTAAAGAAAAATCCAACTCCTTGATTCTTTGGCACCAACTGGAAGGAGTATACAACCCCCTTTCCTTGCCCCATCCAACAGCCCTAAAATATAAATACCAAATGTAGATAACCTATCACAGTCACTGAATCAATCACTCCCACTATCACTCTGTCATTGTCAACATGCACCAACACTTTGTCACAACCTGTACCAACCTTCTTCAAATATTTCCTGCAGATCCACGACCTATCTATATTGCAACACACGAATGTCGACATATTTATTTAATGAAACTCATAGATGTTCACACCTCTCTTTTCTGCAACTCATGGACTACTACAGAACCATTTTAGTTTCACTATTATTGTCTCTATTTATGTCAAACTATCACTATAAAACATGTCAAGTCAATCTGTAGAAAAAACCTGTAACAACTTGTACCAAAAAATCTATAACAATAGTCTCATCAACCAAACTAGATCCAATCACCATGACCAATTACTAAAAAAAATCTCAACCATATGCACAATATCACTAGGATGTGCATCAAACAAAACTACTCATAAAAAATCACAACCATCACCCACACTTGTCTCTACAAAGAATGTACCAATCACAACCAAGTACAAACCTATACCACAACAAGTGCATCAACCATTCACAAGCACATAATACAACCTAGCCAACAAAGGGCCTCTAGAAATACATCAGACCATCCATAAACTGAAAACAATAAACCCTTACATCAAACCATGTTCCATAACTTCACTATTATATAGCCTCAACCATGTACCACTCATAATCCAATCATATACCAAGACTACTAACAAATTCCTCTCACAATGCACCACAAGATATGCCAATAAGACCAAGCTAAATGCACCAAGAATGTGCCTCAACAGATCTACCTCTAATCATACTTCTACAATAGATACCATACATCCTAGAGGGAATAAACCAAACCTCACAAAGTCATGCCTCAAGCATGTAGCACAACATCACTGAGATATAACCTCATAAACATATAGACATACCTTTATACTCTGTAACTGACCTGATGTTTTAGATCTCAAAACAACAGATCTACAGTTTCTCCTTGGATCCTTCAACCTTGAACAAGTATATTCCTCCTTGTCCTTTCTACAAATCAGTGCTTTCCCTTTCTATAGCTCACAAGTATTTACACTTTCCTCCACTATGTCCTATGGAGTTTCATGCTTCTCTGTGCCTATAGCTCATGGATAACCTTTGAAATATTGTTGCATTCACTTTCTCTGCAGCTACGAAGATTTTGTTCCTTCAGACTTTCACTTCCTCGGACCTAGTCTTTCTCGGATTTGTCAATGTATACCTGCAAATAACCTTTTCAGAAAATAGACATTCAATGATGTTAAATAGGTAGGTAGGTACTAATAGGAGTTCCTTGCTCTCTTATTTATATTCTCCAAGTGGATTTCTTTAGGGGTTATCTTATAATTGTTTTACCCAACTTTCCTCTTTTAGGGCTAACCCACTTTCAAATACTTTACCCACTTGCAACCAATTTATCCATAAATAGTAAACTTGCCACTTCTTGTTGCAACAACTTTACTATTTAATTAATTGTTTTTGCAACCACTTTGACTATGGAATCTTCTTTATGTCTTTCTAGAAGATTTGACTTCTTGTTGACCTTCTAGGGGATTCTAGATTACTCTAATGGGTTCTCCAACTTCTCAAGGCCATATATCCCTAACCGTTAGGAACTATGTGATGTACCACATATCACCAGAAACAACATGACGTGTACTATCTATCCATGATAGTATTGTTGTATTACTGAGAGGGGGGGTGAATCAGTAATAGCATAATTATAATCCATTTTCGCCAAATAATCCAAGTGTTATATCAATGTAGAATTATTATCCAATAATGAGCAATACAAAATGAACAATCACACACATACATAGTACACTAGTGTTTTACGTAGAAAACCAAATCGAGAGAAAACCACGAAATGATTTATCTTATATATCTTGAAGAATTAAATTCATTGGAAGCACCAAATTCCTTTGTTTTCCAACTGCAACTGGAAGGAGGACCCAACCCCCTAGTTTCTCAGGATACAGCCTAAGGGAATATCCAACTCCACAATTCTATGGATACAACCAGAAGCAGGCTAAAACCCCCTATGTTCTCTGGCTACAACCGAAAGGTGGCTACAACCACCTATCCTTGCCTCGTCCAACCTCCATGAAGTAGAATTATAATTATGGAACCACTGTCACACTATCACTGTGAGATATATCGTTGTAAACATTTACCAATAAACTTGAACCATCCATCAACCATGCATCAACCTGTACCTCAACCTGTAATCAACCTGTACCATAAACAAGTGCAACCAACCATGTACCAAGTATGTAACAATCATGTGTCAAGTAATCATCAACTATAACTCATCAATATGTACCAACATCATCAACTATACACCTCATGTATGTGCCAACTCATCAACTACTTGTCTCAACCATGTACCCAAATTGTACCTCAACCAAAATCCCTCATCAATTTCATAATCCAAATATGATTTTTAACTCTGTAATAGACCTGGTGTATATTATCACATACCTGCAAACCTTCCTTAACTTTAACAACAAGAGACTATCATTTTCATCAAACATTTCTTTAGTCTCACAAGACTAGTTTTGGATTGGTCAACAACCCTAACTTGAAATAATCATAACTTTGTATATGTAATGAATAAATATCTCAAATTGATACATGATTTTATTCAATGTTTTTTATGCAATTCCTCTAGGTTTCACTACTTGTAACCTCTTAGAAAAGGATTTATGGCAAAAATGGCACACCTTGCTGAATTTTGTCTTATTCTAGAGAGCGACCTTCTAGAGTGTGCCCCGCATGGAATATTTGTTGAATTGATATGAAACTATTAAAAAATATAATACACACTGTAATATAACCAACACATTTTTTATTACTAAATTTGGATCTGTTATGAAGAAGTTATGACGTTTTTACTCTAAACACCTGTTTTTGACTAGTTTAACGACTAGCCACAAACCCTATTTTCCACGGAGTGTAACTCCAAAAATAAAACGACCCACAAGATGAATTTTTTATCACAGATACTTGGATATGTTTCCTAAATGGATTAGCCATTTCACGGTCTGAATCATTCTAGAAAAAAAATTATTGCGAAAATGGTGAGATGACCTGAAAAAAACATACCTTAGAAAGCATCATCAAAAGAATTTATCCTTCCTTGAATTCCGGCCTTATTTTCTTCACTTTCCTTAGAAATTAGGCTTAGATATCCTTTGGTTACCTCAGACACCTATAGGTATTTAATATTCTCAAGTTTTTCTTAAATGAGAGAGCCTTGCCTCTTATTTATACTCTCCAGGTAGCTTCCTTAAAAACATCTTCTAGGTCACTTTGCCCACTTTCCTTATTTTAGGGTTAACCCACTTCTAATTTCTCCATTAAATTTATTATTGAATTAATT
>SNQJ01S0225081.1:0-11397 GCA_010110895.2 Picea sitchensis
AACTATGGTATGGTGTTCTCCATCTAGATCAAGAATGTTGGCAATGGTGGCAATGGAGAAAAACTTCCCGTCAAGGGTATATTGCTCGGACACACTTTGTGGCAGAGCTTTATGAACGCTTTGACACTTACACCAACCATTTGGGTTGTTTGACAAAGTTGAAACAATCAGGCACAATAGAATACTTTATAGATGTTTTTGAACGCTTGGATTTTCGGACAGAGGGCATGTCTAATGCCTTTTTCCGAGAGTGTTTTATCAGTGGCCTCAAGGATGATATTCGGGCCCATTTCCTCATGGCTCGGCCTCAGAGTTGGGTGGAGGCTACTAAAAGAGATAAATAAGCACAAAAGGTTGTATCTTCTCAAAACTGGAAACCCTCCTTTATCCCTCGCACTAAACCAGTAAATCCCACTACTCCCTCTACTCCACTAAAGATCCAAAAATTGACCAAGGCTGAAATGGTTGAACGCCAACTCAAAGGCCTTTGTTATAATTGTGATGACAAATATTTCTCGAGCCATAAGTGTAAGGAACAAAATTTTTTTATGGCCATCTCGGAGGATATTTCGTAAGAGGATGTTGAAACTCCCCTTGTGTCTGAGTCACCTGAAACCATTGACATAACCCCTCCCTCAGACCCTCCCGAAGTAGAATCGGTCATTTCCCTAAATGCTCTCACTGGATTCTCTACTCCCCAAACCCTCAAGATAATTAGTTACATCAAGCATAGGAAGGTCATCATTCTGGTTGATAGTGGAAGCACCCATAATTTTATTCATCGCTGCATTGCCCAAGAAACTCATTGCTACATCCATGCAGTCAATAATTTCCAAATCATGATTTCCAATGGTGGCTCCATGAAATGTGGAGGGCGTTGTGAAAATGTACGTCTCCAAATTGGTGACTACCACCTGAAATCTCATATGTTTTCTATCGACATGGGCGGTTGTGACATTGTGTTAGGTGCAGACTGGCTAAGGACTTTGGGTCCCATTCTCATGGATTTTAAAGAATTAACCATGAATTCGACTAGGAGGGCCAACAATATAAGTTCCAAGGCATCATCGCTGGTTCACCTGAGATCATTAGTTCCCATCGCATGGAAAAGCTGCTTGAAAAAGGTCATTATGGTGTTGTTTCCCAACTCCATGCCATACAAGAAACATAGACACCCTCGGTGCTGCAAGACCTCCAATCCATCCTTTCTAAACATCAAGTGGTATTTTCCACTCCCCAGGGACTCCCTCCTTCTCGTGGTTTTCATGATCATTCCATTCCCCTTGTACCAGGAATCCTTCCTCCCAATATTTGTCTATATCGTCACCCATTTTCCCAAAAAAATGAAATTGAGAAAATGGTCTAGGAACTCCTTGACGCAGGCATTATCCGCCCTAGTACGAGCTCCTACCCTTCTCCCATGGTCATGGTCCTAAAGAAAGAAGGTTCTTGGCGAATGTGTCCCGACTTTAGTGCCCTCAACAAACTTACCATTAAAGACAAATTTCCCATTCCTGTCATTGATGACCTCTTGGATGAATTGAGTGGCACCCAGTTCTTTACTAAACTTGATCTTCGTTCTAGCTACCACCAGATACGTATGAAAGAGGCAGACATTCCCAAGACTGACTTTATAAATCATGAGGACCACTATGAGTTTTTGGTCATGCCCTTTGTCTTGTGTAATGCCCCCTCCACATTCCAAAGCCTCATGAATCATGTCTTCTGTCATTTTCTACATCATTTTGTCTTAGTTTTCTTTGATTATATCCTCATCTATAGCAAAACCTGGACAGACCATCTTGCTCATGTGGATCGAGTTCTCCATCTACTCTCTCAGCACCAACTTTTCCTGAAACAGTCTAAATGTGATTTTGGTGCCTCAGAAGTCGAGTACTTGGGTCATCTGGTTGGAAAGGATGACATCAGGGTGGATCCTAAAAAGATTGAAGCTATGCAAGACTGGCCTCACCCAAAGACTTTCAAAAGCTTTCATGGATTTTTGGGCTTAATGGGTTATTATCGCAAGTTTTTTCAGAATTATGGAAATATTGCAACACCTCTCACTCCACTCCTAAAAAAGAAATCTTTCACTTGGACTCTAGTAGCTTCTCAAGCCTTTCAAACCTTGAAGATGGCCATGTGCACCACTCCAGTCCCGACCCTTCCTGATTTCACAAAGACCTTTGTCTTGGAATGTGATGCTTCAAGGAAAGGAATTGGTGTTGTCCTTATGCAAGAGGGTCGACCTTTGGCCTTTACCAACAAGCAACTGTTTGAAAGAAATCTAGGCAAATCAATCTATGAAAAGGAAATGTTGGCTATTCTTCATGCCGTTGATCTGTGGTGCCCTTATATATTGGGGAAACACTTCCAAATTAAGACAGACCATCAAAGCCTCAAGTATTTTCTGGAACAACGCATTTCCTCCCCGGAGCAACAAAAATGGGTGACTAAGCTCTTTAGATATGATTATGAGATCATTTACAAGAAGGGAAAAGACAATGTGGTTGCGGATGCACTTTCCCAAAAATATGAAGATGACGGATCCCTTTTTTCTCTTTCCTTCATTGTACCAGATTGGCTCCAAGCCATTCGACAGGAATGGCTACACGATCCCAAAAGATCACATCTAATCCAACAATTGCAGTCCAATGCTACAACTTCCACAAGGTACTCTTGGCTCCATGATGAGCTTCGATACAAAGGCCGTTTGTATTTAAGTAAACAATCAAAAATTAAATCCATGGTACTTTCTGAGCTTCATGCTACACCCACTTCTGGGCACTCTGGGTTTACCAAAACCTATGACAGAGTCAAACGTTCTTTTTTATGGGATGGTATGAAACAAGACATTCGTAATTTTGTCATTGAATGTGATGTGTGTCAACGCAACAAGGGCGAAACAGTAAAATCTCTGGGAACGCTACAACTGCTTCTGATTCCACCTGCTATTTGGAGGGATATCTCTATGGATTTTATCACAGGCTTACCCAAATCAGGAAATAAATCATTCATCATGGTAGTTGTTGATTGGCTTTCCAAGTATGCTCATTTCTGTGCTCTTCAACACCCATTTACAAAATCCACGATGGCTCAACTTTTCATGGATCAGGTCTTCAAGCTTCATGGCATGCCGCATTCTATTGTTTATGATTGCAACCCAACTTTCACCAACAATTTTTGGCAAGAACTGTTCAAGATACAAGGCACCCAATTGCATCTCAGCACAACTTATCATCCCCAGATTGATGGTCAAACAAAAGTTGTCAACAAGTGTTTGGAAACATATTTGAGGTGTTTTGCCTCAGAAAAGAAAAACCAGTGGGCTCAATAGTTACCCCTAGCTGAATGGTGGTACAACACTTTATACCATACAACTACACATATGACTCCTTTTGAAGTGGTATATGGACAAAAGCCACCTTCAGTTCTCTCATACTTACCTGATGTCTTGAAGGTCCAGGCGGTTGACCAAATGCTTATGGTTCGAGAGTCTATTCTCCGCACCCTCAAAGAGAATTTGGTCAGGGAACAAAATCGCACGAAGCAACAAGCAGATCAAGGTCACTCTTAACGTCAATTTGCAGAAGGGGATCAGGTGTTTCTTCGACTGCAACCTTACAAGCAAAATTCCCTCAAGGACAAGAATTTTTAGAAGCTAGCACCCAAATTTTATGGTCCTTGTACTGTTCTCAAGCATGTGGGACATGTGGCCTATCAGTTAGCTTTTCCCAGTCATTCCAAGCTACATCCTATTTTTCATGTTTCATTCTTAAATAAGGTTATTGGAACTAAGTGCCAAATTCAAACCAACCTTCCCAAGTTAGATGAATAGGGATCCATTTGGCTACAACCACAAGTAGTTTTGGACCAGCGTGAGCATCGCCTGCATCAAAGAACCATCAAGGAAGTGTTAGTCCAATGGAAAGATACAAGTCCAGTAGATGCCACTTGGGAACCAACTACCATTCTGCAACAATTTCCGCATCTCAAGCCTTGATGACAAGGTTGTTTTTAAGGGGGAGGACATGTTAGGGTCATAACCCGCACATAGGTAGAACTATATATTCAGATGTAATAAAGGTCAACATTAATAAGGATTTGCAATAAAATAGAATAAGTTGAATGTAAGAAGACCTAATAGAAGATTCCACTTCCAGAAGGATCTTCCTCTAGATGCTTCTTTTGATAGACATATTTAGTATAAATAGGAGTCGAGGGTATGAGAACCCTAGCTTGGATATTATTGTAATAGAGATTTTCTCTACTGGAGGTTTCCCCCTCGAAGAGGGCCATGAACATTGCTCTCAGAATCAAAGTGCTATTTCTGTTGTTATTCTTATATCATTTCAGTGTTATTGTGGTGATTGTTTTGGTTATACTGTTGTTATTCTGCCATTTCTAGCATTTTATTTCTGTTTTTCATACTTTTTGTATCTGGTATATTACATTCAGTTCACATTAGATTTATTATTATTATATTTTTAGTTTTCTATAGTATTTTATATTGGGTGGATGTTACAATCTCTTCATACTAAGTTTTAAAATGCACCTCACTTCTCTCGGTGCAATGAGCCATCAGGAGGGAAAATCAGATGCTTTGAGGATGAAGAAACAACACTAGAATCTAAGTGAAACATGTTACATTACTTAATTATGAAGTAATTCTAAAATAGTAGTAATTGTGTATGTACATGTCACTTAGGATACCCAAAATAGAGATGCACACTATGGACCCCATATATATATATATATATATATATATATATATATATATATATATCTCTCACCTCAAGACCCAAAACTTAAAGTTCTCCATAGCATTTCTTCTCATGCTATGTTTATACTTTATAAACTAAATAAAAGAGGCATGAAACCATTCAATTATTCAAGTCTTAAAGAGACATGAAACAATTCAATTATTCATGTCTTGAATATTCTAACCAAATTGTGTGTATAGATTTATTACAATGAGAAATCATAGAAAGAGTACTAAGGAGGTTTGGTGTTTCAATGGTTATACCTCAACTGGAAGGTTTTCCCCATCCTTGTATAAGTGAATTTTGTAAGCACTATGGATGGAACTCCATTCTTGAGAGTTTTCCATTAGCATTTAATGAGTCATTACTACTAAAAATTGTTAAGGTGATGACCCTCTTGTGCATGTTGAACTTTCCAACCTTTCATTGAATTGTATCTATTGGAAAGTTAGTTTTCATTGATGTCAACTCTAGATGAACTCTAGAAGAATTGATGTCAACCTTAATCAACCTTAGAATAAGCCCTGGAAAGATGGCTAAGTGGTTAAGTGTTTGAGAAGCCCCAAAGGTGTGGTCATGAAGCTCTAAGTTGTTTGAGGAATAAGCACAATGTAAATTCAGGTAACACACTCATAGATGGATAGTACTCATCATGTTGTTTCCAATGGTAGGTGGTATGCTATGTGGTTCCTCAAGGTTGAGGAGTTATGCCCTCTTGATGTTGGAATCCCTAAAGAATGGTTAAGAAGCCCCTAAACAATTACTACTCATTAATTAAAGGGTAAAGTGGTTGTAACAAGAAAGTACAGGTCGACCCTAAAGTTAAGGAAAAAAGTCACTTTGAAAAAGTATAAATATACCTCAAGGAGTTTCTCATAAGTACATTAACATACACAAGTCTATTTTATATCTTCTAAGTGAACACGTGATATTTTGGTAAATATTTTCATAGTGTATCTGAGGTAGCAAAGTCTGAAGTAATGAAGGAAATCGAAGGGAAAATTCTGCAAGAGCGATAAGTGATGCTACTATCCTTTCAAGGTTATCTGTGGGTCGTAGTGGCACAAGGCACAGACATTTGTGGGTCACAATGGAGCAAGGCACGGACATCTGTGGGTCACAATGGAGAAAAGTGCATATTTATGAGGTTATCCATGGGTTGACAGTGTATGACCTACAATTTTTTTGAAAAATCCACGAGTTGACAGTGTATGAGTAGCGTATTTTTGGGAAAATATTGAAGAAGGTGCTATCTTGTTGATGTTGAAGTTGAGGAAGGTCTATTGGTCTAAGATGACATGCACATAGCCCTCTTCATGAATAAAGGTATGTTTTTATGTGTATTTTATGCTTGTATCATGGATGGTTTGGCGCATTCTTAAGGCATGACTTGGAGAGATTTTGGTACATGGTTGCATATGGTTGAGGTTCATCTCTTGATACATGCTTGAGACATATCCTTGGTACTTGGTTTATGGATCTTATGGTTCATTGTTAGAGGCACATATTTGTGATATTGGCACTTGGTTGAGAAACATCATTGATGATATCTTATGGTACATGGTGTATGACATGATTGAGACATGTCATGAGTGATATGTTATATGGATGAGGCACATCTCATGGTACATGGTTTATGGAATATCTCTTGGTTTGAGGAGAATCTTGGATATTTGGCACATTGTTTGAGATATACTTTGGTATATGTATGAGTCATTCCTTGATGATGTTGATGCATGTTGAGACACATGGTTGATGCATGGTATAGGTTTTTGTACATAGTATGGTGCAGGTTTTGGTACACGGTTGATGCATGATAAGGTACAAGTCTTTGGTACATGTTTTGGTACATATTTGAGCACATAGGTTGATTATGGTATATCAATTACAATGACAGGTTGATGTGACAATGACGGTGACAGGTTGATGTGACAGTGATAGTGACAGGTTGATGTGACAATGACAATGACAGTATCATTGGTAGTGACAGGTTGAGTTTACACTTATATTTTAGGGCGACAAGATGAGGCAAGGAAAGGAGGTTGTAGCCTCCTTCTAGTTGGAGCCAGAGAATATATGGAGTTGGAGCTTCCTTCAGGTTGGAGCCTATAAATCAAGGGGTCATAGTCTCCTTTTGGCTGGAGCCATAGAATATAAGGATTTGGAGCTTCCTTTAGGTTGGATCATGTAAACTAGGGGGTTGGAGCCTCCTTCCAGTTTTAGCTAGAGAATTCAGGGAGTTGTAGATTCCTTTAGGTTGGAGCCTGTAAATAGGGGGTTGGAGCCTCCTTCCATTTGATGTTGGAGAATTGGGAAGTTGGTGCTTCCTATGAATGTAATATTGATATATATAAGAAATCGTTTTGTGCTTTTCTTCCATTTGGGTTTCCACGTAAACTCTGGTGTACTATGTATCTATGGTTGTTTATTATGCACTAATGAATGATAATTCTTGTGATGGAATAATATACTGAATGCATAAGTGATGAACTATTGAATATTTCTAATAATGTTGAATTTTATATATTGTGATTGAAAGTGGTAAAAAATGATCATACTGAATCACCCCCCCCTCAATATTCCAAAAATTGGAATCGAAGCCAGGTTCCTTCAAGAAATTTTCTAATCACTCGAAGGTAGATCATGAAAAGTACCAATTTGTATAAGAATGGAATACCATTGTTTGATGGTCAAAACTATGCCTTTTGGAGCAGAAGGATGAAAACATATGTACAAGCACAAGGATTTGATGTTTCAAAATTGGTAGTAGATGGATACAAATATCCTACCACTCCCCCAAAAGATGGCGATGGAAATAAACTCAGTCAATGGAATTCAATGGATAAAAATGCTATCCTAAATGGCTTGGTTGATTGAGTATATGTCAAGGTTATGCATTGCGATTCTGCAAAGGAGATTAATGTTTACGAAGGAGATGCCAAAGTCAAGGAAACCAAGCTTCAAACTTACAAAGGTCAATTTGAAAAGTCAAAAATAAAGGAAGATGAAGACATTGCAACTCGCTTTTTACAAGTTGATGAAACAATGAATGTGATTAAAGGATTGGGAGAAGAAGTTGAAGAATCTATGATTGTTCAAAAGGTACTAATATCTCTTCCAATGATATTTGACCCTAAGATATCATCTCTATAAGAAAGAACAGATCTTGATACACTAAGAATGGACGAGCTACATGGAATATTTATAGCTTATGAAATGAGAACAAAAAATGAGAACCCATCCAAGAAAGAAGCATCTTTCAAAGCATCCAAGAATACAAAGAAGAAGAAAAAGCATGAGTCAAAGCCAAATTGCAGCAACAATGAGGATTCAAATGAAGATGAAGAAATAACAAACTTTGTAAGGAAGTTGAAGAGAGGAACTGGAAAGTACAAAGGTATGCTTCCATCAAAATCTTTTAATTGTGATGGAATTGGTCATTTTGCTGCTAAATGTCCTTATGTTAAGAAGTTAGATAGTGATGAAGAATAATACCCCAAGAAAGAAAAGAAATATAGAAAGGGAAACAAGAAGGAAAAAAAAAGTAAATTCTTCAATAAAATCTTCTACTCAAAAGAATAAAGTTCTTCATTTGATGAGGATGATGAAAGCAATAGTGAATCATAAAGAGTACTCTTTATGGCTATGAAAAATCATAAAGGAACTCCT
This sequence comes from Picea sitchensis, assembly GCA_010110895.2. Taxonomy (NCBI): domain Eukaryota; kingdom Viridiplantae; phylum Streptophyta; class Pinopsida; order Pinales; family Pinaceae; genus Picea; species Picea sitchensis. The sequence goes on from SNQJ01S0225081.1 coordinate 8,433, forward strand.
GAAAGTGACAAAGAAGAAGTAGAACTTGAAGCAGACCTAATCAGTGCTTTAACTGAGCTGAAGAAAGAAAGGAAGAGAAACAAATCATTCAAAGAAGAAATCATCTCCTTGAAAACTGAACTTGAAGAAGGAAAGAGAATGGAAGAAGTAATGCAGATCCATATGATAAAGAAATAAAAAGAGTTTGAGAATATTGAAAAGGAATTCGTGTCATTGAGAGATGAAGTCAAAAAGTTAAAAAGAACTTGAAAAATTCTCAAGTATTAGAAAACATTCTCAATATTCAAAGGCCATGCAGTGACAAATCTGGACTAGGATACAAGAAATTTCATTTTGAGGAAGGTTCAATCTCTATGACGAAAGAAACAGAACAAAAGTTATGCAAAAATTCTCAAAGGAAGGAATCATGGTCAATAAGAGTAAGAGAGGAATGAATACATAAGACCTACATTTAGGAAACAAGGAAGCTTAAATCATTTTGAAGAAAACAACCAAAGAGAATATTGTGATCAACCAAGGAAGGAATTCAGAAGGAATACACCACAACGAAGATCATTCACTTCCAGGTATCAAAAAACCTTTTTGGGTCATTGTTTTACATGTACTAACTTTGGAGATAAAGTTGTAGAATACAAAGCATATGGAAGAAATGTTCAAGCAAGATATGGTTATATGGCTCTCTCCAATATTGAATGTTACAAATGCCACAATTATAGTCACAAAGCTCGAAATTGTAGAATCATGATTGAGCCTCCCATGAAGGAAAACACTGATTTCATATACAGGAAGGTTTGGAGAAGAAATGAAAAACAAGAAGAAAAGGTGAATGAAAACCAAGTTCCAGAGATCGTACTCACAATATTTGCAGCAATGCAAGATCATGATGAATCTATAGGCAAAGAGGAAGATGTCAAAATCCAGGAAGAGGATGAAGATGAAGATGTCTGAATTCAGGAAGAAGATGAAAATGTGTTAGAATTCAGGAAGAGGATGAAAAGGAAGATGTATCCACAAACGAAGAGGAATATTACTCTCCATTTGAGTGGGTATTGTTTTGAACCATACAACTTGGAAACTCCCAGTAAATATGAATATTGAAGAGGGGGAGTCTAAGCAAAATCTTTACATATCAAAGAATTATCTTTCAAGCAATCTGAAGTGTTTTCATATTTTGGAAAGGTAGTTTCAAAATGGTTTGATGAAAGAAGTGCTGAATGTCTTGTGACAGTTTGATTGTTTGAGGAGCATCTTTCAAAACAAATTCCCATGCAGGTATCAACTGACAATTATGGAGAATATCGGTGGCACACTTTTCAAGTAGAGATTCACGATTGTATAGAGGATTCTGGGAATGTATTCAGGCAGGGATATATTCAGTACATATTTTTGTAGACATGTAGAGTCTAATTTGTAGATTGAAAAAACAAATTGAAAAGAAGGAATATGTAGTGATCAATTGCAGAGGATTCAAAGAAGTCTTCAGAATGGTAAAGTGACATATGGATCAACATTGTGTGCAGTTGAGTAGTAGATCCACACACAATTCTATGACATATGGATATATATGGATTTATAAGATCATTGTCAGGTCTAGCCATATATATGACAGTGGATGAAACCATATTGACAAGTGGAAAACAAAACAAGTGAAGAGAAACTATAAGCATAAGTCATACAGTCAAAGGGAAATTGTTGAAAAGTATGGTCATTGATGTCTAAGCAGTGAACATGACAAGCTATGAAGTTGAGTAAATTTGAATTCTTGTTATATATGTCAGTAAATTACAAGAGGAAGCACCAATGGACAAGAAGAACCAGAAGAGAGGAAAGGAAGAAAGTACAGGAAGCCCCACATTGATCTACATGGCATATTGCAAAAGAAGACATGGGGAGAGAAATCGTCAGAAGCAATTACCCTTATGTCAAAGGGGAAGAGAGAGAACAAAATCAGAAAGTGAAATATTAGAAGCATGAAGACAGGGGGAGCAACCCCAAAGAGAGATACCCTTTTCCATTGATTTCAAAGGGGGAGAGAAAAACAAGGAGAGAAATATCTAAAAAGATAGATGAGGAGAGATGGTGACAATGGGAGCATGAGTGTTGGAGTATGAGTGTTTCCATCAATGCCGAAGGGGAATATTATTGGAAAGTTAGTTGTCATTGAAGTCAACTCTAGATGAATTCTAGAAGAATTGATTTCAACCCTATTCAACCTTAGAAGAAGCCCTTACAAAAAACATGGTTAAGTGGTTGAGAATCCCCATATGTGTGGCCATGAAGCTCGAAGTTGTTTGAGGAATAAGGACATGAAGTAAAATGTAAATGCATGTAAAATACTCATAGATGTATATTCCTAGTCATTCCATTTCCAATGGTAGGTGGTATGCCACGTGGTTCCTCATCGTTGAGGAGTTATTCCCTCTTGAAGTTGGAAGCCCTGAATAATGGTTAAGAATCCCCTAAACAATTACAAGTCATTAATTAAAGGATAAAGTGGTTGTAACAAGAAAGTACAGGTTAGCCCTAAAGTTAAGGAAATAAGTCACTTTGAAAAAGTATAAATACACCTTAAGGGATCTCTCATAAGTACATTAACATACACAAGTCTATTGAATATCTTCCAAGTGAACAATTGATATTTTGGTAAATATTTCCGTAGTGTATATGAGGTAGAAAAGTATCAAGTAACGAAGGAAAGCGAAGGGAAAAGTCTGCAAGAGAAAGAAGTGATGATACTAGCTTTATGAGGTTATATGTGGGTCATAGAGGCACAAGGCATGAACATTTGTAGGATGCAGTGGATCAAGGTGAATACATCCGTGGGTTGCAGTAGAGAAGAGTGTATATTTTTTAGGTTATCCACGAGTTGACAATGTATAACCTGTTAATTTTTTGAAAAATATGCAAGTTGACAATGTATGAGTAGCTGATTTTTGGGAAAATATTGAAGAAGGTGCTATCTTGT